>CAUYPK010161581.1:0-22069 GCA_963574355.1 Loris lydekkerianus
CCTCTACCTAGATACAGCCAATGTGGTACCATGCTACTGGCCCGACCCTGTCACTCACCTCTTCCCCCGCCTTCTTTCCCTGCCCCTTCTCCACAATAAAAAAATTAATAAATTCAAAAAAATAAAAAATAAAAAAAAAAAAAGAAATAGCTGAGAAGTCCTGGCCACGGCGTGGGCCCCTCGCTCACCTGCTGACAGAGGTCCTTAAGGCTAGAGGAGGTCTAATATAAAAAAGCACATGGTGGACTTTAATTGGCAATTAGGGATGGAGGTTTCCAGCTGGCCACCTCGATACCATCTTTCAGAAAGAGAAAATTGATTGTAATTCTGGAAGTATGTGCCTTGGAGGAGTGGAGACTGCCAGGAACCTCGGGGCCCAGAGCCAGCACGGATTTCACGTGGACACAGGACACTCCAAAGGCACGATGCATTATTTATTGTCATAAGGGGAGAGACTGAAGTTTTATCATAAAACGTATGTCTGCATAAAAGATCCTGACAAGGCAAATCAATAAACAAGCAAATTGCTTGTCCAGAATGGCCTTTTTTATTGTTTTGGGGTTTTTTTTATCAAAATAATGCTCAAAGAAAGAATGATGACTTCCTAGTCAGGTAGGTCAGAGCAGGCAGGCTAAGGAGCCTGGAGAGCAGGTGGCTCACCAAATTAACCAATAAAAAGTGGTGCTGTGTGCACCGCAGCCATGGAGAGGGAGCCACGGTGCCTCCCATGGTGGCTGCGGTGGCCGTGGTGGCCACAGTGGGAGAGGGACACAGAGCTGTGGGTCTGCAGAAACACAAACAAGGGAATACACAGACGCATGTCTGTATACAACTCCCATGCATGCTGGCTGTGGCCTGGTGTAAACCTAATAGAGACAGATTCAGGCAGCTGTGCTTCCCCTGGAGCCCACATGCATCCACCACTGGGGAGGATGAAGCCTGAATCCGGAATCTCCACAACTTTTCACTGAATGCTCATAGAACTTCTATGAGGCGAGAGCATGACGGGTGTCATACTCATGTGACAAGCAGGACATCGGGGGCCAGGTGTTCACCCGGGGACACCTCCTCTACCCTGTACCTCCACAGAACCAGCCCTCTCTCTGCCCAGGTGCCCTGGGAAGCGGCACTGATGAAGACTCCTTCAAGTGCAGCCCTTGGAGTTGGGCAACTTGCTTTGGGACCTCGCCTCCTCCCAATACCCAGTGGGGTCCAAGGCCTCCTCCATTTCTGGTTCCTGCTGTAGAGCATGAAGACTGCAGCACAGTCAGGGAGCGTGTCAGATGGGGTGAGGGCGCTGGGCACGCAGTCACACTCCACCTGTCACTGGGCGGTCCTGGAGAGTTCAGGAGACTCATCTCCCTCAGCCTGGCCTGAAGTCCACCCTTCCTGCAGAGTGTCACTGACCACCGAGTGTCCAGGCCCCAGCCCTCAGGTGTGGCCCAACGCCCTGCCTTGTCTCCTCCTTCATACTTGTCACCAATACATTTGCTTTCCATTTGTTCATCGTCATCTACACTCGATTCCAGTCTTGGCAGATGAGTAATGATGTGTTCCTCCCCTTGTTGGGGGGTGTGAATGGATATAGGAATGGAGGGATGGGTGGAAGGAGGGACAACGGGAGGAAGGGACGGGTGGGTGGACGAGTGGAGGGATGGAAGGATGGGTGAAGGCAGACAGGGGTGAGTGGTACAGGGATGGATGGATGGAGGAATTTGGGGATGGAGAGACGGATGAAGGCAAAGAGGGATGAATAGGGGATGGATGGGTGAGTAGAGGGAGGGAGGAATGGAAGGAGGGAGGGATGGACGGGGGAGGGTTGAATGGATGGGGGGATGGAGGGATGGAAGCCTATTTTGTGTCAATCCCATGCACCCAGTGGGTCATATGCGTGAGCTCTGCCAACTTTCTGCTCTGTAGAGACAAGTGAGCGTGTTTCCTTAACACACCCAAGCAGCTCGACGCCAGACAAGCCAGAGTAGAGAACCCTCCTCCATTTCATCCTTCCAATGCAGGGCCACCGGAGGCTTCAGCACGGCCCTGCAGATGTGGAAACTACAGTGAAAGGAGCTCCATGCGGCAGCCCTCAGCATCTTCAGCCTGAAGAGACGCCAGCCTGGAAGCCTCAGCGATGTGTTACCAGGGTCGCTTAATACTGTTTGATATCAGTTTTGTGTACACACTTCCATACAGAGTGAATTGCAAGTGGGTGTTTACATCTAAGGAGAGCTTCTATGTTATAATTGATAGAAATTTAATTTCCATGTGGTTTCAAAAGTAAACATGCAAATGGCTCTTTTCAGTATTACCAAGCCTTAGTTATTTTTAGGGACACAACATGTCTTACTTTGGCCCCCAGAGTGAGTGAAATTAAAAGCAAACACAGATGGAACGAGGCCTGGAGAAATAGGGACAAGGAAGGAGCCTGCTCAAATCTCTGCTACCTGCTCCCAGGTGCCCTGACCCTCAGCCAGAGCTGGGAGCGAGCAGCCTCTGCAGCTGGCCTCCTGCACTTTGGCATCCGTGTCGGTGTCCTGTGCTAAGTCAGAATGAGCAGGATCACCACTGGGAAGGCACGAGATTTGTTTCCTGCAGTAGAGATTTAAGGCCTCTCCCTGGGGAGAAAAAGCACTGGGGGAGGAACAGGAGGCAGAAGGCTGTTCCCTACACCTGTGAATGTGCTGGGATGAGAGGCACATGGCGCAGAAAGAGCCCACTCTGCATGTGCCACGGGGGCTCGAGGACCCCGAGTTCCGTGCCTGGGCTACAGCCTGGTTCTTGGAGCATGGGGAGGATGGAAGCTCTGAGCACCACTGTTGATGGTTGCAGGAGGGAAGGACAAGGCGATGTCAGCCATCCAGACCTGGACTTCTCCCCCAGGGCATGTTTGCCTCCAGGGAGACGTGGCAATACCTAGAGACATTCATGACTGTCCTGTGGGATGGGTGCCTCTGAATGCCCTACAGTGCACAGGCCGGCAGCCCCCTAAACAGAACCCCAGGGGAAGAAGCCCTGCCCTTGAGAGTCTAGCCCAGACACTAGAAATGGGTGTCACCTGGGCTGACAGAAAGATCAGGGAGGAGCAATCAGAGCGCACTGCTGGGCAGGGCAGCTGCCCGCGGCTAGTCCTGCCAGTTCCCGGAGCCAGGTGAGTATCACCCTGGTCTGTGTGGGCCTTGATGTGGAGAAGTCCAGGACACCTAGCTCTAGAACACGGGAAACAGGCACAAATTGGTTGACTGTCCCACAGGTCAGATGAGGGCCACCCACCCTGCAGGTGGTGTGCAGTGCTGTGCTCATGGCTGCACCTGTGCCTGTCCCCAGCCTCCGTGCTCCCCTGGGGCATGTTTGATCCCACTTTCTGTCTCCAAGTCCCTCCGAAGTGAGGCAGCTACTGCCCCCCCTCCCCCCAGAGGGGAAACTGGAGCTGAGGGTCACACAGACGTGCAGGCAACTGGGATGTGAATCTTGATGCTCAGCATAGTGGCCAGCCCTGCTCTAGGGGCTGCCCTCTCTTACAGACACGCCCTGATGCCCACACACCCTAAAGGAGGTGGGTCCCTGCCTCTTTCTGATGAAGAAACAAGTCCCACCAGCCCCTCTGTTTCTCACTCTATCGGGGGCCATTGGGAGGGAGTTCTGCCTACAACCACGTGGCCAGGGACTGACTGGGCCCCGGGGCTTAGCAGAGCCACTCCCTTCACCCGGCTGCAGAGCTGAGCATGCTCAGAGCTGGGGACCGGGACTGGGGCTGGCCCTCTCCCAGCTCCTGCCCAGCCCAGCCAAGCTCACACCTGGGCCAGAGCCCACCTGCAGAAGCAGACAGTAGACCCTCACAGCATTCCCAGCGGGACATGCATGCAGTTCCAGGGCTCAGCAAACAGACAACTCCTCTCAGGAGCCCAGACGCTTCCCCAGGGAGAGAAAGTGTGCGGTAGAACCACCAGCTCCACTGATGATGGAGACCAAGCACACCCAGCCTGTCCCTCTGCAGAGGATGGCAGGAAGCCAAGGGAGCATGTTGGACATAAAGACGCCAGGGGCAGGGAGCTGGTAAGGGACAAGCAGAAAGCCAGACACCATGGCCTGAGTGACACCCAGGAGGCTCTCAGGGTCGAGAACTGGCAGAGCCTCAGGCACAGGTCTGGAGACCACGGGACCCGGAGAGTGTCCTGTGGGGTCCTGCGCTGTCACTGTTGACCTCCACTTACTGGGAGGACAGCCCCCCAGCCCACATCCACCTTTCTGTCTTACCACTTCCAATTCATAGACAGTTCAGGGCGTGGAATGAAGCCAGCTATGGCCGCCAACTGTCCCTGGAGGGTTGGCGGAAGTGATTCGGCGTTTTTCAGAGACTCAGGGCTGCCAACCAGGGAGAGGAGGATAGAGACGCAGATGGTCAGTCCCAAACTTAGCTTTCCTGAGTCCACTCCAGGACTGGTAGTGAGCTTGGGAAGGGCTGGGAACCAGGAGCCCCTGTGGAAGTTGTAGGGCCACGAATGCCCAGCCCTCTTTTGCCACCTTGAAAAAGACAAAAAAATGAAGAGGATGAGGCAGGCCTGGAGACTCAGGACAGCTCTGTCACACACCTGCAGGACACTTGGGAGGAACAGGCGGTCCAGCACAGCCCCCCAGCCTGGGGAGCTCAGAATTATTGGGAATACAAGAAAAATATAGATAAACTGGGCTCATCTTCACTATCACATTTTTAAAAGTCAGAGCTTCCAGGTTTGGGGTCAAACAGAGTAGCTGTCCCCAGCTGTGGACTCTGAGAGCTGAGGGCCCTTGGCCTCAGCTCCTGACCCTCCACACTCTCCTCTGCACACGAAGATCCGAGACTCCGAGAGAACTGTCAGGCGGGGCATAAACACATCTCTTCCCATCCTGGAAAACATTTAAGACAGTATGTGGGGGGTGGGGGGGTGAGAGGAGACAGAGGCCAGTGGACTTGGAGTGTCATCTGGGTTTTAGTCCCCAGAGCCCCGCACAGGAACAGAGTAATTTGGGAGACTTGTCCTAGGGAAGAAAGATGCTGCCACCAACTCCCACCAGGAAGTTCCCAGGCTACAGGGCGAAGGACCGGACAGGCAGAGACATGCAAGCCCCACGTGTGAAGCACATGTCTCAAATTTTCTAGCAGCCGTATTAAAACAAGGATAAAGAAACAGGTGAAATTAATTGCAATAATGTGCTTAATTTTGTGTTTTAATTGCAATAATGTGTTTAAACACAACATATCCAAAATTATATCGCTTTAATTACAACATATAGTCAATGTAAAAATATTAAAAGGTAGTGAATGTTGTTTAAATACTAGTCCTTAAAATCTGGTGTGTTTTCATGCTGACAAGGCGCCTTAACTCAGATCAGCCACATATCAAGTGTGCAATGGCCACACATGGCCAGCACAGGTGTGAATGGGGCCCTGGATCCTACCTGCCTGGGAGTCCCTGGAAACAGCCCACAGTTGAGCTTGGGCAGAGCAGGGGGCTGAGAAGGTGGGTCCAAGCCCCAGAATCTCTCCCAAGCTGCAGCCTCCCCACTACATGGTGTTAGGCCCAAGGACTGTTTCCTCTCCGACTTCAGCCTGGGTTCACATAGTAAGTCTCCAGTGCCCTTGTCTGAAACAGCAAAAGTCACACAAAGTGGCTTAAAACTTTCTGTAGAACATTTAAAGTTTTTAACATATCTGCAGTGAACTTTAATGGGATTCCATAAAAATTGAACAGACCTTCAAACTAGCTGGAATAGTCAGCCGATGACCTTGGTGGTTTTAATTAAATCCGAAGTGCAAATTCAAGGATTTCAGAGTTGTCTGTGGCCAACTGCTCCAGGAGTCAGGAGCATTCGAGGTGGCTCAAAGTGGATGATTCCAGGGTTGATCCGGACCAGCTCTTCCCACCCATGGGATGGAGGAAGTGATGCTTCAGGGCGTGAGTCCCTCATAAAGCATTTTCCAGAAGGGCAGAGAGCACTCATGCGTAACCCCACCCTTCCATTACTTCCACCTACAGCTCTGACCTCACATGTGAAGGCACAGCACACACTGGTTATGAAAATCATTCGTTCAGCCACCTCTATGTCCAGGGTGACCGTGGGTCAAGGAAGCTACAGGTGTGAGTTTGGGGGCTGGCTGGGTGTCAGTTGTCAACCCAATTTGTGATGACTTACTTAAGTACAGAGCTGAGTTCTAGAAGGAGGCAAAATGCTTCACTTCACTTATTCCTTCTTGTGGTGAGTCGTTGGTGGAAGAACAGTGTGGCAAACTCGGCCCCCAGCTGCCCCATCCTCGGCCCGGCAGGATGTTCTCTGCCTCTCTGAATCTGCCAGTCACCACTCTTCCAGCCATCTTTGGCCACTTGCCACCAGCACCAAGCATTACAACTACGTGTGTACTTGAACTATCTCCCCCGCTGGATGAGCGGGTTGTGAAACACAGGCTCTGGCTCATGGCCGACGTCCCTCACAAGTGCCCATCCCAGAGCCTTAAGCAAGGGAGAGATTTAAAAGCACTGTCAAAAGAATCAGCAAAGGCGTTTGGCTTCCTGCTCCCGGCACTTCCCGCAGTCCCCAAATCTCCTCGGTTGGACCTTGCTTCAGGCCACATTATCTTCTTTCTTCCCCCCACCCTTTTCTCTCCATTTCATGCTTTCCAAGTACCACCCTGGAAAGTCTCAATTAACTGCAAGGCTCAGGGAAAATGTCCTAGTTAACTAAATGAATGAATGATTAAAGCTAACTAAAGAGTAATCAGCAAACATTTTTCTGGTTGCTATGAAAATCCTCATTGTCAAACACATTTCTAAATACAGAAATGCCCATCTGTCTTAGGAACAGTGACAGCATGAACATAGTGGTGCTTCTCCCCGTGGTCAGGGACTGTCACAAGATCAGTGTTTCTCATCACGGGTGGGTCTCCAGGCTGGCCCCGCTCCACTCGACACCACCCGTGCTCACCTCCTGAAAGCTTCTCATAAAGGATTAGACAGCTGTCAGACACATCTGAGCCAAAGTGTAAGTGGACACCTCACTTTCCTATTTTAATCCAAAGCTCTATGAGACTATGGAGAAGAGACGCCAAACTAGAGGCAAAAACAATCTATACAATTTACTTTGTAAAAACCACAGAAGAGGCTGGCACATACCGTCCATGCATAACCGTCCTCACCCTTCCCCTGCACTTAGACTACAATCCCTCGTTTTGTTCATGCAGCAGGCGGCATGCAGTTTAGAGGATCTAGGGATAATAAGCTCCACCAGTTAAACCGGTTCCCTCCACAGCCATCTGTGCAGGAGAATGATTTCAACCAGGGGGCCGTGAGAGGATCTTAGGGGTGCCAGGAAAACTTTTAAAGACCATTAATTAAATTATTCCTTAAAGAAATTCAAAGCACGGTAAGTATATTATTCTTTTTACTCTTTTTTTTTTTTTTTTTTTTTTGATCAACATAAATTAGGTGTGTCACTGAAGTTTAACTATAGGTTCAAGTGTGCCATGAGATAAAAAAAAGTTGAAAACCACTGAGGTGGGATTTCTCTAACACAGTGGCCTGTGCCACACAGACTGCGTGTGAACTATGAAGGGCAGTCTGCGGAGCGCCTGCTGAAGAAAATTGTATATACTTTAAAGGGAGGCACAAGTTTGTTCTCTCTTCTCACTTTGGGGTAGTTTTCTGAGGATGAGATGCTCAGCACCACAGCAGCCCCTTTGTGAGGCTGAGGGCCAGGTCTGCGAACCAACACCAAAGGGTTGGTGAACCAGAAAGGTGAAAGACCCTTTTCTCAAGTACATTGCCAATCACTAGATCAGCCAGCCTGGAATCCCCAGAATTTTCCATTTTGATTTAAGTTGTTAAGTTAGGCTTTCTGTGACCTATAGTTAAAATCTTTTTTTTTTTTTTTTTTTAGTTTTTGGCTGGGGCCAGGTTTGAACTGGCCACCTCTGGCATGTGGGGCCAGCGCCCTACTCCTTTGAGCAACAGGAACCACCCTATAGCTAAAATCTTAAGTGATATGCAAAACTCTTAACTCTTTTTGCCTCCTAGTAGAGGGCAAGGAAAAAGTAAGAGCAAAACACAATCCAGTTAGTTTTATGTTCTAAGCAGTCTGGTCCTGATTAATCATAATTATATTTTATATCTTTGCCTTTTTTTTTTTTTCTTTTTTTTATAGAGACAGTCTCACTTTATTGCCCTCCGTGAGTGCCGTGGTGTCACAGCTCAGAGCAACCTCCAACTCCTGGGCTTAGGTGATTCTCCTGCGTCAGACTCCCAAGCAGCTAGGACTACAAGCCCTGACCACAAGGTCCAGCTATTTTTTTGCTACAGTTCCGCTGGGGCTGGGTTTGAATGGCGCTAACCCCATTCCCAGTATATGGGGCTAGCGCCCTTCTCACTGAGTCACAGGCGCCACCCATATCTTTGACATTTTTGTTCTTGTTTTTAGAATTTTGAAGTCATGGCTTCTACCCTACAGGAGCTCTGCTACACAGTCCTAGCCTATTTTCTTCATCCCTAGAACCCTGAAAGGCACAATTACCATACACGGGTGATGCTGTTAGTCTATTATACAATTGGAAGCCTCACACTGGTCTGCTCAGACCTCTGCCTTCAGGAGGGAACTGCTCACCAGCTGTGAATACCCCAGCAATCTCACAGCCAGCAGGCCGAGTGGCCACAGCCCAGACACACAAGGACGCTCCGACAAAATCATGGAGGTCTCCACCCGTCACTCTCCTTAAACAGAAGGGGCTGGAAGTCCAATCAACCATAAGAAACCTTCTTTCCCTTTGCCCTGCAGTTCTTAATTTCTTTACGTTAAAGTTCACCCTTTCTGGTTTATAACTCAGTGGTTTTTTCCACGTGCACAGCTCCTTCCTCCCACCCTCATGGTCAGGACGCACATCTCTGGCAAAAGTCGGTCTGCTCTGTGCTCCCAAGGTGGTGCTTTATAAGATGTCACACAAATGGTGTGACGTGGGCAGCCTTGGTGTATGGGTTCTGTCACTCACTGTGATGCACCTGTGACCAGCCAGGGTGGTCACCTGCACACAGTCATGCCACATGGTTCCGCTGCTGGACATGCCCCCTCTGTTTATCCAGCCACTCTCAGGAGGACATTTGGGCTGTCCAGCTGACCGTGCCTATGAACAATGCTGCTATCAGTACTCACATGCAGGTTTTATGTGGGCATTTTGTCTTCAGGGTAATGCAAAGGAGTGGTAGTCCCGGGCGGCTCCACGTAGCTTCCTAGGAAAGCGCCCAACTGCTTTCCAGAGCGGCTACATTTCCCCTTCCAACCCGCCACAGTTGTGTACCCCTGAGGCTCCACATCCTCGCCAACACTTGGTATGGTCTGTATTTTTTCATTTTGTCCGTTCTAGTAGGTGCTCGTGGTTTCGACAGCAGCCCCTTACTGGCTTGGATGGCGAGTGTTTTTCCGTATGCCTTTTGCCTTCTGTGGCTCTCTTGTGAAACGCCTGCTCAGGTTCCTTCCAGAAGAACCGACCTTTCCTCACCCTCTAACCCCGTCATTACCCACCTGGACTGCAATCCCCAGCAGTGACCTGGTCCCCTTACCCCCGCCCTGGTCTAGCCTTCACACTTCACCACACCCACGAGCAGGGTTCTGGGACCTTCCTGTTCACCTGTTCCAGGGTTGGGCCAAACTAGTGATGACTCTGGGTCAGTAAAAAGAATCCCTGGAATCTACCTGGAAATTTTGGATAGTGGCATGGCAGGAAGACACGGAGCAACAACAAGGGGAGGACCCATCGCCAACAAGGCTGCTGACAGCAACATCTCCAAGTGGGGGTCGTGTCACGAGGGTAGAGGTTGCCATGGCGATGGAAGACCTACAGGGAGGCCACTGTGACAGGGTCTCCGTGGAGAAGGTTTTGGTGTCTGTAACCTGCATGTGCTTTAGCCAAATTGCTTTGGCTTCTGGGAAGTGTGCTATCTGCACAATGGGGGAAGAAACAATTTTTTTTTTTTTTTAATAATAAAACTGATTGCATCTGCTTATTCCTTTTAGGAAAGTGAATGAATTAATCTCAGCTGTGCATTTTTTCAAATTTAGGAAAAATTGTAAATGGACCTATTAGCTATGAAAGAAAAAATCCCAGAGATAGTCTCAATGGGAAAGGCTAAAACAAATGGGAATTAACCCATTCCACCTAAAAAGTGAAGCAGGGTACCCAGGCACACAATTCACAGCCTGGGAGAGGTGGGTGGGCTGTCATGGAACCCCAGAAAAGGACAAACTGGGGAGGGGTCTTTCTAAAAATGGTGAAGACCCATCCTGACAACACAGCAGTGGGGGAATGCTCAAAAGAAGAGGAGGGTGGGGAAGGGCTGCCCCCAACATAGAGGCAGAGGCCCAGGAACAGGGCCAGCTGCAAGGCAGGGGTGTCCACACCAGGCTGCAGGCTCCCACTCCTGCCTGGAAACCTGTGCCCTGTGGCTTTGGTGATGGTGTTTCAAAAATGCACGAGAAGGCTCTCTGCTCCAAGTCTGACATGGGGAGGTCACGCGGTGACAGGGCTGCAGCTACAGGAGAGCAGAGGAGAGGGGCCAAGCACAGAGCAGGGACAAAGGTTACATGTGACCTGGTGCCACCTCCTGCAGGAGTTCCTGGGGACACCAGTCCCCCCACAGCTGTGCTGCACAGAGGCCCAGGGTGCAAGCTCCTGTGGGGTTCCAGGACAGGGTGGCCCTGCAGCATGGCAGCGGGCACGTCAATCAGTGGGTCACCCCAGAGCCTCCACGGCAGGCTGTCTGAGCCTCCCCCAGGTCCTTTTGGGAGATGCCAGCTCAGTCCAAAGCAGCACTCCCGGGAGCAGGAGAGCATGCCTGGTAAGGATCTGCAAACGGGCAGCTTCCAGACACGCCTTCCTGATCCAGTACCTGAACTGAAGGAGCAGACGAGGTGGGTCTTGGTCAGGGGCACATTCCACAGGCAGGCAGGATTGGAGTGTTTGGAGAGGGTACCTAATCCACAGGCAGGCAGGATTGAGGTGTTTGGAGAGGGTACCTAATCCACAGGCAGGCAGGATTGGGGTGTTTGGAGAAGGTACCTAATCCACAGGCAGGCAGGATTGGGGTGTTTGGAGAGGGTACCTAATCCACAGGCAGGCAGGATTGGGGTGTTTGGAGAGGGTACCTGATCCACAGGCAGGCAGGATTGGGGTGTTTGGAGAGGGTACCTGATCCATGAATATAAAAAACAAAACATATTTGATCAATGAAGTATTGTTTGCAGCAGAATAGTCCTGGGCTCAGCCAGACCAGCTCTCACAGCTTAATTACTGTCATGGAGCCGGGTTTCAGGAAGAATAAGAACATTTTGATGAGCATTGATCAGCATCCTGGTCACCAGTCCAGAGATGAGTGGTTGCCTGTCGCCTTTCTCCTCTATATTGGGAACACGTCAGAACCCTCCACACTAACCCTCCTCGTATTGATAAGCCTGTGAGCTAAAAATGCCCGCGAAGGCCTGATTGATCACCACATATTAACGCAGGTTGTGGGGGCAGGAGAATGTGGCACTCCCTCCCTCCCTCCCTGCAGGGCTCAGTCCCACCATCCGTCTTCTCTTCCCTCCTGTTCCGTCTTCTGAGCATGTTTTCTTTTTCTTTTCCTCAATTAATTACAGTCAATTAAATGATGAACAAAATGACTTCCACGGTGTTCTGGGGAGACCTTCTCTCGGGGAGGCTGTTCAATGCAACATCATGGCAGATTAGTTCTGGAAGATTCAGTTTCTACTGGCAAGGACCACGGTGCCCAGGAGGAGGGGCTGGGTGCAACCACGAGGGCCTCTCCTGAGGATTCAGGCTCCAGACGGGAGGCGCTGCCTTGGCGCTCTCTCAGATTCGGGTTTCTGAGCTCAGGTGTTATTTGTGTCCTTGGTATGGACCAGGAGACCGAGAGGGTGCCTGCTCGGCTCTGTTTGAGCAGAGTAAGGAAGGGCGCAGCAGGCTGACTGGTCCTAGACATTTCTCTTGGTTTGTGGAATGGAATTTCCTGAAGGATGGACAGGCGGCCAAATTCTTAACTGCAGGGTGAGCAGAGGACGAGAGGGGCTCCAGGTCCAAGGCACCCGATATGCCCAGCTCATTCCCACCTGGATTGCATCTCCCTAATTATGTGTCCTTGGCTGTGGCTCCAGCCTGCATTCTAGGCATAAGCTCTAGAGACAAAATAAGAAAAATCCATTAATTCCTCATGCCAGATGTGGGCACCTGCTGTATGCACAGAGCTGCAGGAGAGGCTGCAGGATGGGCAGGCCCAAAAGAGCCAGGATGGGGAGGCCCAGAAGACCCAGAAGAGCGGTGGACATGGGCAGGCCTGGACTCAGACTCCCTGACCTTTATCTGGACATCACCTAATGCCTCCCCACCTCAGTTTCCTCATCTATACAGTGGAGCAGGAGTACGTGCCTCCCTCAGCTCTGATGAGCCCACCTACCAGGTGACAAGCCCAGGGCAGCACCTTGCCCTCCAGGTCATCAAAGAAAATTGCCACAGGCATGAGCAAGAAGGGACAAGCTCCAAACCCATGACCACGTGTGAAGTGGTATGGGACCAGAGCCACAGGCAGAGAACCGGCAACTGAGCAAGACGTTCCCAAGGCAGGGCACAGGACACGTGTCACAACGCAGATTCACAGGCAGCCACCCCCACCTGCTGACTCAGAAACTGGGTAGGTGGGCATCCCGAGGCTCCAGTCGGCGCCCACTGTGACCAGCGCCTGCAGCAAGACCCAGAGAGGAGAGCTCCAGCCCAGCCGGGGGTGGGGGCTATAGGCTGCCTGGAGGAGGTGGCAAGGGACAGAGCGAAGGGGGAAGACATGCAGGGAGAGAGAAGCAGGCACAGGCACAGAGATCCACAGAGATCCACAGAGAGATAAAAGACACACAGAGAGACAGAGACAGAGAGACAGACAGAGAGATACAGATAGACAGAGACACAGACGCAGACAGAGAGATACACAGATACAGAGAGACACAGAGACAGAGATACAGAGAGACAAGAGAGACACAGAGAGACACAGAGACAGAGAGACACAGAGATAGAGACACAGAGAGACAACAGACACACAGAGAGACACAGACGCAGATAGAGAGATACACAGAGAGATACACACAGACAGGAAGACAGAGAGAGAGATACACAGATACAGAGAGACACAGAGACAGAGAGACACAGACACAGAGACACACACCCCCAGGCCTGTGCCTGAGTTTCTGGTGTTTCTGGTCAGAAGCTGTTGGTGACAGGCCCCTCCCTATGTCCTTCACATCCTGATGTCCTCTGGAACAGCCACACTTGTCTGTCTCCCCTACTGACCCATGAACCCTGGGGGCCAGATTTGGGGTTCATATTCATCCCCCATTGTCGATATAACAGGGTACCCAAATTTAGCAGCCTAAACCCCACAAATGTACTATCTTATAGTTCCTAGTCAGAGGTCAGACACAGGTCCCATTGCCTTGCCTTTCCACCTCCCCGAACTTCCTCCTCCACCCTCCAAGCCAGCAGCGCCCGCCTCCCTGTGCTTCTCCCCCACCCTCTCCCTGGGTCCGTGGCTCTTCTGCCTCCCGGTGATTATTAGGACCCTCAGGACTACATCTAACTAACTACTACTAACTACTGCCACCTCTAACTACTAACAACTACATCTAACTAATGCTACTACTACTACATCTAACTAATGCTACTACTAACTACTACATCGCATGCTACTACTACTACATCTACTACCACTACTACATATAACTACTATACTAAGTACTACTACATCTAACTACTATTACTAACTACTACTACATCTAACCAATATTACTACTAACTACTACATCTAACTAATGCTACTACTAACTACTACATCTACTACCACTACATCTAACTACTACTAAGTACTCCTACATCTAACTACTATTACTAACTACTACTACATCTAACTAATACTACTACTAACTATTAATACTACATCTAACTAATGCTACTACCACCTACTACATCTAACTAATGCTACATCTAACTACTACTAACTAACTACTACTACATCTAATTACTGCTACTACCTACTACTACCCCTAACTACTACTACTAACTGACCACTACTCTCTCTAACTGTTACCATGGATCCAGGGCACTCTCCATCCAAGGCCAGCTGAGCGGGTTTCCACCCCCCTTGGTCACGTAATGCAGCACAGTCATGGTCCCTGGGAATCATTCATTTCCACACGGACCATGGGAATCATTTTATTTCCGCAAGGACCATGTTTCCCCCCTCTGTCGGGTGATGGTCAAGAGTGAGGTTGGCAAGTCAGGCCACTGTGAGCGGGTTTGTGGCTCCTTGCTTTATCTTGCAGCATAGTCTTGGGTAAGTTCCTAAAGTCTGTGGAGATTCTGTGGTCCCGTCTGCACACCAGTGATGATGACAACACTCTCAGCACAGGTGGCTGATGCCACAACTCTGTCAACGTCCTTGTCACTATGCCTGATACACAGTTAGGGCTACATGAACATTGCTGTTGTAATTATCATGAATGTTGGAAGGAAAGTTAGAGCTCCTCTGTCATGACCCTGCTTCCTGTGTCAGCCTTCCCCCTGTTCTCTCTGGCAGGTGGGGCAATGGTGGGGCTGATTCCCCTCCCACAACCACCCCCACCCTCTAGCCACACTGCCCGAGCTGCTGGGAAACCAGCCTGGCCCTGTTCTCAGCTACATGGAGCAGCTGTGAGTACCCACAGGGGGAGCCCCAGAATAAGCCTCAATGGGCTGGAGCTAATCAAGGGGTCCCAAACCTCTGACCAAAAGGGCTGTCCTGGATGGGCGCCCATCCTCAACTAGAGGGAGCAGAGGACACACTTCTCAAAGGGTTGCTGAGGAAGAGGATCTTTCTCTTGCCCACTGCTACTGTGATGTGGAAACACAGGGTCTGGAGCGTGTGCACCATGTCCCCAGCAGCCAGAAGGAAGCTGTGTTGGCCACAGACACAGTGACATGTTTCTGTGCTCAACACTGAAGGCAGCTGATGCTGACAAAGAGTGCACAGAGTGAGAGACAACAGAAGATCAACATGTCTTTGGGGACTGTTGTTTGAGCCCCTGGATCAAACCTCACCTGAAGGCAGCCCTACCCTGCAGTTCTGCCCTGCAGCCCTACTCTGCAGTACCCAGCAACCCTACTCAATCTGCAGTCCTAATCTGCAGCCCTACTCACTCAGTAACCCTACTCAGCAGCCCTACCCTGCAGCCCTACTCAGCAGCCCTACTCTGCAGCCCTACCTTGCAGCCCTACTCTGCAGCCCTACTCAGCAGCCCTACTCTGCAGCCCTACTCAATCTGCAACCCTACTCTGCAGTTTTGTGTTTCTCTGTGCAGCTTGCCCCAGGGTGGGTCAGGCAGAGGCTCCTCTCAACCTGTCCCCTTCTGTTTTCAAGCTTCTAGAAAAAAGGATGCAGAACTTGGGAAAGGGAGGCTCTTCTGGTGTCTTTAAAAGGGTTTCCTTGTATTTGCCTGAAACATATGTGCATGATGAAGGAAGGAGGCTCACAAAGGAAGCAGGAACCAGGAAAAGCAAATCTCTGTCCGTGAGCCCGTTAGCATTTGGCGCGTGGCACGTGCCAGTCTGAACACTTGCCTGTCCTCAGTCATTACATTCAGAGTGTTTGTGTCCCCAGCGCCCTGCTGGCTCCCTGAAGCACCGAGCTGGCCCAGACCAGGGCCCAACACCTACCCTCTTCTGTGTCAGCAACATCCCCTGACAACTTCCTGACTGTCACTGGCTCACTTCACCACTGAGGTTTCTCTCCCTGCCCAGCCCGCCTGCCCAGCCTCCCTCCAGTGTTCTCCCCATGACAGGCTCTGCCTGAGCTGCCCTGTTGTGTGGCAGGCCCTCTCCTCAGAGACAGGAGCACTTGGATTCAGGGTCTGAGACCCTCCTCCTCTCCTGTAGCTGAGGGACCAAAATAAAACCCCAGGTACAAACCACACTCACAACCAGGGGACTCAGCCACACACATATGGCTCCCTGATATAGCATCTCGTGTGTCCAAGCCGCCTGGAGCTTCCCTAGCAAATGACCACACATGTGATGGCATCAACAAGAGATTTATTCTCTGGAGGCCAGAAGTCTGAAATGAAGGCGTCAGCAGGCCACACCGCCTCCTAGGGCTCCTGGGGAGGATCCTTCCTGCCCCCTGCAGCCCTTGGTGACTCCTGGAGGTCCTCGACTCTGACCTACTGAGTAACACTAAGGGAGTATTCCCTTGCCTACTGAATAATACTAATGGAGTATTCTATCACCTACTGAAGTGAGTATTCTTTGATGTACTGAGTAACACTAAGGGAGTATTCTCTGATCTACTGAATGTTTGGAGTGTTCTCTAGCCCACGGAGTAACACTAATGGAGTATTCTCTGGCCCACTGAGTAACAGTAACAGAGTATTCTATAACACTGAGTAACAACAATGGAGTATTCTCTGTCCCACTGAGTAACACGAAGGGAGTATTCTCTGTCCCACTGAGTAACACCAATGGACTATTCTCTGTCCCACTGAGTAACACGAAGGGAGTATTCTCTGTCCCGCTGAGTAACACCAAGGGAGTATTCTCTGTCCCGCTGAGTAACACGAAGGAAGTATTCTCTGTCCCGCTGAGTAACACCAAGGGAGTATTCTCTGGCCCACTGAGTAACACCAATGGACTATTCTATAACACTGAGTAACACCCATGGAGTATTCTCTGGCCCGCTGAGTAACATGATGGGAGTATTCTCTGGCCCACTGAGTAATAGTAACAGAGTATTCTATAACACTGAGTAACACCAATGGAGTGTTCTCTGGCCCACTGAGTAACACCAATGGAGTATTCTCTGGCCCACTGAGTAACACTCAAAGAGTATTCTCTGGCCCACTGAGTACCACTCACGGAGTGTTTTATGACAATCCCAACCACGGGCCCCCAGCTGACTGGAACCCGTGCTAGAGCCAGCTGTCTACGATAAAAGGAAATCTGGAGTTGAGAAGGGACAGGGGTTTTTTTTTGTTTAAGGTGTTTTGAAACAAAACACAAATATCTCTAAAAAACATTTTCGCTTCTCAACTTTATGTAACTTTTTAAATGTTTTGTTCATATCTAACCTAAACTGATGCTAGATTGAAACATGAATTGATCGCAATGGTCAGAGGAGACGGATCAACACCAACTCCGTCTGCAAACACCGAACTTCTTCTCAAGTTTTCTGTTCACAAAACTTTCTTTGGTTAATTAGCTCTAACTTGTGGCTTACCTTTGTTTAGGATGACAGCTAATCTGCTTTCTCCCTGTATGGAAGAATTGAAACATCCCTGCTGTCCCAGTTGTATTTTTAAGGGTAATCCTTTCATTAGAAGTCATTTACTATTTTTCTGCTCTGTCGTCTGCCGAGTGTCAGCTTCCCTATCTTCTCTGTTCTTCTCATCTTGTCATACTTCTCATTAAATTCCCACTTTCTGTTCTTTTGTTATGATGGCTCATTGTTTGCCCTGAAACAAGCTTTGAACTTAAAAACCTGAAAGTGTTTCACGTGAAATAAAAGAATCTGTAATGTCACGCATTTGCTGGCTAATGTGTTCCTTCATCTGTTTTGGTTTAATTTTGCAGAAAGATTGTTTACAAACAAGACCTTTTGTTTCTTGGGGGTTGGTCTGGTCTCTGATAGCATCGTCATCACCACAGCAACAGGAGGCCATGTCACCAACAGAACTAGGACTTCAAGAGCCCCGTCTGCATCTTTTACCTGCCTCTTCGGCACCTCTGTGGGCGCCACCGGGAAGCATGGTGCAGGCTTCATGACAGGCTGCCCAGCTGGAACCAGGAGCTGGGAAAGAAAGATGAAATCTCGAGACTGTGCTGCTCTCAGCCTCAGACACACACGCTAAACGGGCCGCTTTTCAGTGGTGGTCAGCTTTGCTTTGTTCTGCAACCTGGCCCCACCTACCCCACACTGCCCACCCCCGGGGAGTATTATTTATAAACACCGGCGAGAGCTTTGTCAGTGCCCGGCAGGCAGGAGCAGAGGCCTCATCCAATTCTGAGCGCATGTGTCCTTTCGCAGCCTGGGGGGCCTGACAGAGAACTGAAGAGCTTCTAAGGTGAGAAGAAACAGGGGTGCCCACCCAGGCTTGGCGAATGACCACTTCAGGCATGAACATCAGCACTGACGGTCCAGACTTGGGTGTTAATTACCCTGACTTGAGCTTGGAATTTTTTGCCTTCGATAAGTTACTGTGCTGCATAAACCTTCAATTGTAGTCACCATAAAGAAAAGAATATATGTTATTATTGTTGTTGTTTAAATTCTAGATCCAGAATATGTGGAGTGGGCTGGCACTGTTGGGGCACAGGTGTGCTGGATGCTGTCAGGGGAGTGATACGGGTTTTCCAGGCATCCTCAGCAGGTTAGGCAAGGCAATTGTTTGCCCACTTCACAGATGGCAAAACTGAGGCTCTAGAACAGGCATCCTCAAACTTTTTAAACAGGGTGACAATTCACTGTCCCTCAGACCATTGGAGGGCCGGACTATAGTTTAAAACAAAAAATATGAACAAATTCCTATGCACACTGCACATATCTTACTTTGAAGTAAAAAAACAGGAACAAATACAATTCACACCACTTCATGTGGCCCGTGGGCCGCAGTTAGAGGACACCTGCTCTAGAAGTTTACTGTGATGCTCCAGTAGGGGGCCCCTGGCCTCCTAAACACAACCCTCCCAAACAAGCACTGACCCCTGGCCAGAACATCAGGCTGGCCTTTCCTGGAAGGGTCCAAGAGAAATCGTTCCCTTCTACCCTTTATTACCCCCAAACCCCCTTTCACGCCCAGGGTCTTGTCTTTATCTTGGAGTGACCACCATATAGATCATGGGCCTCTAGCTAAACAATTGGTGGGGATGAATTTTCTCAGTTTTCCTAAGAATTCAAGGACTATAATTGGATCTGCTTCAACACAGTAATCCCTACAGCCTTAAAACAAGCAAAATAAAAATAAATTAATCACCCCATCAGCATTTTATGGTACATTTATAATTTTTTTATTTAAATGTTTAATATCATAAAACAAGTTTGGCACGCAAAGAAAGCTGTTGATTTCACCAGAAGAAATTGCTCTTTTTTAAGTGAAAGTAAACACTAGTTAGGGCATCCCCAGAGAGGCAATAACGATAAAGCAAACAAGTCCCAAACTGGGCAAACCCGGCAATTATTCTCTCAAAGGCAGAGATGTGTCACAATAAAGTGTAACCAGTCCCTAAAGTGATCGGGGGGACTGATTTATGGGCAAACAAAAGACATCGTCCCCCAAAAGACCCTTGAGTTGCCAACTACCCAAGAGAAAAGATCATGGGAAGAGAGAAACCCAGGAGGCTCAGGCGCCAGGCCAGCTCTTTGGGACCTTCCTTGCTTTTCCTCAGGATGCTGTCATTTGGAATTTCAGACCATTGTCACCTTCCAGCCATGGCAGCCGTGGCCGTAGCCTCATGCTCTGATTAGCCATTTGGAGGGAGAGACGGGCTGCCCGTTAAAACCCATGGTTCTGACTCTACGATGAAGAGAAGGGTAATTAACACTTTGGCAGTGGGCAGAATTAATCACTCATGACCGTTTTTGCTTAAGTTCTCCTCCAAAATGCTATGCTGAAAGGCATTTATTAGTTCAGGCAAAGAGGTATCTCTGAACCACAAACATGCAATTATTTCAGTGTTTACTGTTGAGAAAACTGCAGAAGAAAACGCACATTCAACAGACACACTCTGAAAGGCCTGGCAAAGCGAGGCTACTGCACAGCTTCTAAAGCCTATCCTATAATTTCGCTTTTTAATCTGGCAACCTACTGGATTCAGTATTAGATTCCTGTCTCTGCCTCCCCCACTTCCCCCGCCCCTGTGGTCTTCCGGTCTGGGGCCTCCACTTACGTTCCGTCTGCGATGTCTCACCCACTGAGGCAGCACCTCAGAGCAGGATGAGGAGCAGTTACACATGAACATCCTCCAACTTAGAGCTGTGGGCAAGTGGCCACATTAATAACCTGATTAATCTCCACCCCCACCCTTTGTCCCACTGACTATGGCCCAGCCAAGTGGCTTACTTTGGCCAGTGGAGGTTAGCAAATGTGACGCAGCAGAGGTTTGGAAGGTTTGGAAGACACACACTCTCCTTGGTCACTCTCTACCACCTTGGGAAGGTGCTCAACTCAGCCTATTGGGAGGCAACGAAAAACCCTCAGCCAAGTGCAGACCAGCCTCAGAAACCGCCCTAGACTGCAGACAGATGGCCACAGACACACCACATCACCCCAGCATAGTCGGCCAAGCCTGGCTCAGGTCTGCAGAGCTGCCCAACCATCTGTACCCTAGGGAAGAAAGTGAATGGTTGGTTATGCTTCCCAGCTGTTAGGAGCTGGGATGATGTCACCTGGCATCACCACAGCAATCTGTAGCAAAGATGACACTAGCTGCCATTCATTAAGTACAAATTATGAGTCAGGCCTGGTGCCTGGTGCTTGATAGACTCAGCTCCGGTCTGCCCAAGGATTCCAAAACCTAGATATTATTATTCCCATACATAAGCTGCCTTTGAACCCAAAGCCCCCTCTTCCCTCAAGTACCTATAACCACATTCATGGGTCAGTGAGCATAAACAAGCTGCCGTGCAGATCCCAACACCTCCCAACAGCATGGAAGGAGTGACCACCCCTCTGACCTGTCGGTGCCTCCTGCCCCTCCTCTGGACACACTGCCAGGCCCCCAACGATAGCGCCACAGTACATGGTACAGAGTACACACTAAACAGTACATAGTACAGAGTACACACTACACAGTACATGGTACAGAGTACACAGTACACAGTACATGGCACAGAGTACACACTACATAGTACATGGTACAGAGTACACATTACACAATATATGGTACAGAGTACACACTACACAGTACATGGTGTACAGCACACACTGCACAGTACATCGTATACAGTGCACACTACACAGTATATGGTGCAGAGTACACACTACACAGTACATGGTGCAGAGTACACCCTACACAGTACATGGCACAGAGTACACACTACACAGTACATGGTACACACAGTAAACAGTACATGGTACAGAGTACACACAGTACATAGTACAGAGTGCTTGGCCTTCTCTGCCCATCCACTGTCACACCCTTTCACAGGATCACTCCAAACAAATACGAACAGAACATATGCCATATCTGTACATGTCCTTCAGGGTCATGGGGTCCCCAGTGTGGGAGAGGTGACCATTACCCCCACAGCAGCCCTCCCCTGGCCTAAACAGATCATACTTGTGATGAGTCACACTCATCCCACACCTGTTCCCAATGTCCTCCTGGGCCACTTTGAGCCGAATGTGGCCGTGTTCCTCTCAGTGCCCCTGGCCTGAGTGCCCAGCAGCTCTCGGCATGGTGACCCACATGAGAGGTCAGCACTTGCTGGTGAATGAAATTTAACAATGGCAGGAGTGTTCTAAGCCACACGCAGCAGCTCTATCTAGTTCTCCTAGACTCCAGCTGCCTGTCACCGTCACGAGGCCCCACCCTGAGCAAGGGCACCAACTAGCTGGGGGGCACTGGGCTCACCAATGTGGGTGACTCTCGTGGGCAGTCGGATGTGACACCTCCTCTCCACATTCCATTTTAAACTCAGAGTGCCAGCTAACCCTTTTCTGACCTTCCTGGTGGGATGTCAACTGGGGGGGCAACAAAGCCTTCTCAGGAGAGGACCCCCCAACTTCCCTCGAGAGATGAGAACTTCAATCCCACCCCATGCCCGTAGCAGCTGCACACATGCTGGCTGTCCCTCAGCTGTCCATACAGGGTGTGACCTCCAGGATGACAGTGAGCTGGCAGCACGTGGCTTGAGGAGCCCCCCACTTTCTGTCTCCGCCCCCCACCTCCTGTCTCCGCCCCCCGCGTCCGGGCGGCGCCCCCCCCGGGCGGTGTCCGGCGGGCGCGCGGGGGGGTCGGCGCGGGGGGGGCGGGGGGCGCGGGGGCGGG
>CAUYPK010161588.1:0-26579 GCA_963574355.1 Loris lydekkerianus
CTTAGAAGTGATCAAGGAATACAGCAGCATCTCAGGTTACAAAATCAATAAAATTCTGTAGCTTTATATATACCAGCAATAGTCAAGCTGAAAAAACAGTCAAGGACTCTATTCATTTTACAGTAGTGCCAAAGAAGACGAAATAGTTGAGAGTTTGCGTAACAAAGGATGTGAAAGATCCTTTGTTATGAAAAACATAAGAGAAATATGAAACTCTGAGAAAATAAATAGCTGAAGATGTTAACAAGTGGGAAAGCATACCAGGCTCATGGCTAGGAAGAATCAACATTGTTAAAATGTCCATACTACCTAAAGCAATATTCAATTTTAATGTAATCCCTATTAAAGAACCACTGTCATACTTTAAAGATCTTGAAAAAAATAATACTTTGTTTTATATGGAATCAGAAAAAAACCTTGAATAGCCAAGACATCATTCATAAATAAAAACAAATCAGGAGGAATCACACTACCAGACCTCAGACTATACTATAAACCGATAGTGATCAAAACTGCACGGTACTGGCACAAAAACAGAGAGGTAGATGTAGGGAACAGAATAGAGAACCAAGACATGAACCCAGCTACTTACCATCATTTGACATTTGATAAACCAATCAAAAAGATCAATTGGGGAAAAGACTTCCTATTTAACAAATGGTGCTGGGTGAACTGGCTGGCAACCTGTAGAAGACTGAAACTGGACTCACACCTTTCACCATTGACAAAGATAGACTCTCACTGGATAACAGATTTAAACTTAAGACACGAAACTATAAAAATACTAGAAGAAAGTGCAGGGAACATACTTGAAGAAATCAGCCTGGAAGAATATTGTATGAAGAGGACTCCCTGGGAAATTGAAGCAACACAAAAAATACATTACTGGGACCTGATTAAACTAAAAATCTTCTGCACAGCCAAGAACACAGTATGTAAAGCAAGAAGACAGCCCTCAAAATGGGAGAAGATATTTGCAGGTTATGTCTCTGACAAAGGTTTAATAAGCAGAATCCACAGAGAACTCAAACGTATTAGCAAGAAAAGAACAAGTGATCTCATCTCAGGGTGGGCAAGGGACTTGAAGAGAAGCTTCTCTGTGGAAGACAGGCTCACAGACACATTAAAAAAATGTTCATCACCCTTAATCATCAGAGAAATGCAAATCAAAACCACTTTGAGATATCATCTAACTTCAGGAAGATTAGCCCACATCACAAAATCCCCAAACCAGAGATGTTGGCATAGATGTGGAGGAAAGGGAACACGTCTGCACTTCTGGTGGGAACGCAAACTAATACGTTCCTTTTGGAAAGCTGTTTGAGATCACTTAGAGATCTAAAAATAGACCTACCATTCTATCCTGCAATTCCTCTACTAGGTATATATCCAGAAGACCAAAAAATCACATTATAACAAAGATATTTGTACTAGAATGTTTATTGCATCCCAATTCATAGTTGCTAAGTCATGGAAGAAGCCCAAGTGGCCATCAACCCATGAATGGATTAATACATTGTAGTATTTGTACACCATGGAGTTTTATGCAGCCCTAAAAAAAAAGGATGGAGACTTTACCTCCTTTATGTTTACATGGATGGATCTGGAATATATTCTCCTTAGCAAAGTATCTCAGTAATGGAAGAAAAAGCATCCAATGTACTCAGGCCTACTATGAATAAACATCCATACAGGCCTACAATGTATAAACATCCACATTCCATATGAAAGCTATAACCCAATTACCACCCAAGATGAAGGGGAGAGAAGAATGGGTGGAGGGAGGGTAAGTGGTGGGACCACACCTATGGTGCATTTTCCAAGGGTACATGTCAAATCTACTGAGTGTAGAGTATAAATGTCCTAACACAAGAACTAAGAAAATGTGGTGAAGGGTATGTTAACCAGTTTGATGAAAGTATTTTAAATTGTATATAAAATCAGCACACTGTACTCCATAATTGCACTAATGTACACGGCTATGATTTAATAAAAAAAAAATAAATACAAAATCTTCCAACAAATAAAAGCCCTGGACCAGATGCTTTCACATCAAAATTCTATCAAACCTTCAAAGGTGAGCTTATACCTATACTATTCCAAAACATTGAGAAGGAAGGAACTTTCCACAACACATTGTATGAAGAAAAGGAACCAGGAAAGGACACAACTAAAAAGGAAAACTACAAAGCAATTTCACTAATGAATACCAATGCAAATATACTCAACAAAATCTTAGGTAATAGATCACAGCTACACATTAAAAGAAATTATACATCACGATCAAGTAGGTTTTATCCCAGGAGTGCAAGCTGGTTTAACATATGCAAATCTATAAATGTAATATGCCATATCAATAGAATAAAGAACAAAGACCATATGATCCTCTCAGTAGATGCAGAAAAAGCATTTGACAAAATTCAGCATCTTTTTGTAACAAGAACACTTAAGAAAATGGGCATAGGTGGCACATTTCTTAATCTGATAGACGCCATCTATGACAAACCCACAGCTAACATCCTACTGCATGGAGTAAAACTGAAAGCTTTCCACTTAGAATTGGAACCAGACAAGGTTGTCCTCTATCGCAACTACTATTCAACATAGTGCTGGAAGTTCTAGCCAATACAATCAGGCAAGAGAAGGAAATAAAGGGCATCCAAATGGGAAGGTCCAACTCTTGGTCTTTGCCGATGATATGATCTAATATTTAGAGAACCCCAGAGACTCAACCACAGACTCCTGGAAGTCACCAAAAAATACAGTAATGTCTCAGGATATAAAATCAATATATCCCAAAATCAGTAGCCTTTGTACATGCCAACAACAGCCAAGTTGAGAAACTAATCAAATACATAATTCTTTTCACAGTAGCTGTAATTTATTTTAGGTATTTCCAAAGAAAAGGAAACAGCTAAAAATATACCTAACAAAAGAAGTGAAGGACCTCTACAAAGAAAATGAGGAAATCCTAAGAAAATAAGTAGCAGAAGACATTAACTTCCTGGCTGGGAAGAATCAACATTGTTAAAATATCTATACTTCCCACAGCAATCTGCAGATTTAATGCAATCCTCATTAAAATGCCAAATACTCTGAAGAACCAGAAAAAATAATTCTTCATTTCCTGTGGAACCAGAGAATATCCCGTATAGCCAAGGCGATTTTTAAGTGATAAAATTAAAGCCCGAGACATCTCCTACCACCAGACTTCTGTCTGCACTACAAGGCCACAGTGATCAAAATAGCATGGTATTGTCACAAAAATAGAGACATTTGTAACCGAATAGAAAACCAAGAGATGAAACCAGTCAGCCTCTTACAGCCACCTGATCTTGGATAAACCAAACAAAAGCATACCCTGGGGAAAAGAATCCCTATTCAACAAATGTTGCTGGGAGAACTGGATAACCACAGATAAAAGAGTAAAACTGGACCCACACCTCTCACCACTTGCAAAAATTGATTAAAAATGGATAAAAGATTTAAATCTAAGCCAAGAAATGACTTAAAATCCTAGAAGGAAGTATGGAATAAATTCTTGAGGATGTCAGCTTGGGAAAAGATTTTATGAAGAAGACTTCCACGGCAATTGCAACAGCAACAAAAATAGACAAATGGGACCTAATTAAACTGAAAGGCTTCTGTACAGCTAAGGACACAACAGTCAAAGCTAATAGACAACCTTCAGAATGGGAAAAGATATTTTTATGTTACAAATCTGATAAAGATTTGATAACTAGAATCTCCAGAGAACTCAAATTAATCAACAAAAAAGAGCAAACAACCCCATCTATCATTGAGCATGAACAGAACCTTCTTTGAGGATGATAGAACAACAGTTAACCTATGAAAATATGCTCATTATCTCATTATCGGAGAAATTTAAATCAAAACCACCCTGAGATATCATCTAACCCCACTGAGAACAGCCCACATCACAAAGTCCCAAAGCTGTAGATGCTGGCGCAGGGACTGTTGGTGGGACCGCTAACTATTAATAATACAGCCTCTTTGGGAGGAAGTATGGAGAATCCTCAAAGAACTCATATTAGACCTCCCATTTTAGCCTGTAGTCCCACTAACAGGCATTTACCCAGAAGGAAAAAAATCTTATCATAAAGACCTTTGCACTAGATTATTTACTGCAGCTTGCCAAAATGCAGAAACAGTCTAAATGTCCATCACCTCAGGAATGGATTATGTATTCCATGGAATACCATTAAGCCATTAAAATAAAAACAGAAACTCACTTCTTTAGTAAAATATCCTAAAGGAGGAAGAAGAGCTGCCCTTGGGTCTTCTGGGAAGGAAGGAGACAGCTAAAGGGAGCAGGTCTTCTTGTCTGGCTGCAGTCCCTCCCCAGGCACTGCCTTGCATCAGGATTGCTCTCTGGGTGAGCTTGGACAAGAACTGCTGTCTACTTAGGCTTACCATGGCTCCATTAGGATGTTCTAGAATCTTTTACTAGTTTCTCATTTCAGTAGCAGAGACAAAATAGCAGCCAAGTATGTCTTTGAACATCATTGTGAGTCACAAGTAACTGAGGAAAGTGATATGTTTGGAGCCATGGTGCTCCCACTAGGAAGTGTCAGCAATGACCCAAGGAGTGGGGCATCATCACCACTGCCAGTGTCTACTGAAGGGACCAGGGCTTGTGATCTAGGAAGTGTCAGCAGTGACCAAGGAGCCAGGCATCACCACCACTGCCAGTGTTTACAGAAGGGAACCAAGGCTTATAATCTTTGCCCAAGGTTACACATCCCTTCATGGAATTCTATAGCACCAATTTTTTTTTTTTTCCTATCGTTTCACACCAATTTTGTATCTCTCTATGGTTTAGTCAATTTAGTATTCTGCCTCCTGGATGGGAAAGGATAAATGACTCACTGCTCTTAATTTCCTGCTTAACCCACCCCAAGTAAAGGAAATGACTCTACCACTCCAGAGGAGTGCAGTTAAAATGTACACACACACACACACACACACACACACACACAAACACACACACATACACACACACACACGCTCACATATGCACGCACATGCATGCACACACACACACACACACAAGTCTGCTAGCAATATTATTCCTAATTTCAGGTTCAAAGTGGGGACTCTGCTCTCCTCAGCACATAAAAATGAGAGATGTCATTACCTGTTTTGTGAGTTCACTTTCCACTTCTGAGCTATAAGCAGCAGGTGGCCTGAGAATGCTGGGAGCTATGCACACAGACAGGTTATATGCTGTCATCTGGTTGGATAAGGAATGCTGCTCAATGTTCTTTAACACCCCCAAAAGGTACTGCAAGAGCATGGCGTTGGCTTTTGGCAATTGGTCTAAAAGGCTAAGAAAAATGTACTCAAACTATGTAATTTACTTAAGACATTGTAAAGACAGAGAAAAGGAGCAGAGTACCTTTTTGGCACACCATCTCTACAACCGAGTGAAAACACAAAATAATCAAGAATACGTCTTAAAAATACTGCCTCAAATATTTTCATGAAACCACCACAATGTGTTTTAATTAACTTGGACAAACTTTATCAATATCTAATATAAGTGTATTTAAAAGCCTTGTAATTTTAATATGTGTTTAACTATATGTTTATTGATGAAGTTAAATAGCAATTAATTTTAAAGAGCTTGCTGAATTTTTAAGGTAGCAAGACAGGAATGCTGTCTTGTGGTAAGGGCCCAACTCTTACTTGTTCCCTAAGAGACTCATTCTAGGTGTGAATGCATACAAATATGTTGCACTGCCCTTGATTCCTGAACGACAGCTTCTCTGGTTAGTTACGTGACAAATCTAAGATAATTCCACTACTACCTTGATCCTCTATCATTTTTCTTGAAACAATGGATTTCATCTTCTATCAATGTCATATATTCACAATGTATTCAACTGTCAAGGGTTTTATATTAATAATATTTGGAGAAAAACAAGAATTCTACACTGAGGCATACCGAGGCATGCATCTATTTTTAAACTCACCTCTGTGTGTGAGCAAGTAAAACCGTTTGACAGTGGTCATTATTTTAGTAAATAAAACTGTAAAATGTAAGCTAAAGGTTTGAAAAGAACAAAATAACACGTTGGTTATATTTCTGTGAAGTAAGTACAGCATCCTCACCTCTGGATTGCAGTTATTTTCTCCTCCTCGCTCCCTTCATCAGTAGCACCAAGCCATTTATCATACAGATTGGATGGAAATATACCTCCCTGGATATTTCGAAGAAAATCCTTACACAGACAAAAACAAAATTATTCTTATAGCAAATATATTATATTGGAGAAACTACAGAGAAAACATGTAACTTAAAAATTCATTTAGATCCCCACTTTGTTCACAGCTACCCCATCAGTGACCCACACAGAAGTTGGCTCCACCTCTCCCATAACTTGCATATCCAGAGGGATGTACTGGGATGTTTTCCAACTAAAACTAGTAGCATAAGAGCATGATCTGGGCCATGGTGGGAACACAGATTGGACATTTTAGCAAATGTCTGCTGATAAATCCTCTTATTTTCTTGAAAATAAACATTGAAGTTTTCCTTCTTTATTTACACACAGTGCTTTTAGTTCCTAGCAAGAAAATTTCTGAAACAAATGAAATAAACACACCCATGACTCAAGCACTTGGGGCCTCTGACTTGGACTAAGTGTGCTCCTTGGGAGAAAATGCTCCCCTAACAGTTTCACTCTTTTAACTGTATACGAAGTATCAACTCTTTAATCTTGGGTACACATTCAAAACCCCAATGCCTAACTAAATGTTATCCCTTAACAACCCCTTGTTGGGTACACATTCAAAACCCCAATGCTTAACTAAATGTTATCCCTTAACAACACCCTCCACAAAAAGGGAAATTCATCAAAATTTAGACATCTCAACTTCAGGCCTCTGAGTATCAGTCCTAGAGGCACGCAGATGGGAGCTTCCAATGTGGTGGTCTGGAAAACGTGTCACTGGATAAACAAATATTAACACTGTAAAATGTGGCCTATTACACTTTAGGAAGCTTTTAAATTTTTGTGTAAGAATGAGAGGCAGTTGCCATGTCACCTTGCTAGCTTGAAAGGCACACTGTGTTCGATTGGTCTCACTGAACAGCATAAGACTTCTCTCAATAGTAACTGGTTCAGGAAATGCCTCTAGGCAACGCTCTTGCTTATACTCCAGCAACGGTTCATTTATTCTAATATTTATTGAGCTGCTATTTACGCTAGGCATACTAGGGAGTTCTGAAGATGGACGGGAGAAGAAAACGGACAGTCTCAGTCCTTCTACACCTTACATTTACTAAGTTATTGGTGCACAACACCCACCCATGGTAGTTACGGTATTCCCTGTGCCTTCCCATGGGGGTGGTGCCAGTGTTTGGAAGACTCTGGGTGACTCAGGGAACCTGGTAGGTTCAGGAACACGTTTGCCTGATGTACACTAATTGTACAGGCACACGGAGCACCTGGTTCCTCTCTGGCTTCCTGGACCCTGTTCTGCAGACTCCGTGGGTGGAGCTGGGTGGTGAAACCAGAACATGACCCAAGCAGGATTGGCCGAGGGTATTTGCTGTTAGATTCTCTCCCCCTCCCTACAGACAGCTCACTGGCAAACTCGATGTGGTGCTAATGATATTTTCATTACTGGATTATGCCAACTCTCTAGTAATTTGACATGTGTTATCAAGAGCAAGATCACAAAGTCTACAGATGAGTAACTCTACGCTTACTGGAAAAATCACATCAGTTTCAGGTGTGTGCCATTAGGAGATTTAGCGCCAACTTGCTATGTGCATACCTACTGTGTGACAGACATTCCCAGCACAGGAGTGGCTGACTCTGAGGCATTAGTAAACTATTGCTGTTTATCATATGGTTGAAAGGACAAAGTGTAAGTGAGCTTCTTATGACAATTCTAAAAACCTATTTGTAATCATTACCACACTGCCATATTTTTGCTCAGAGCTGTTAACAAAAATCAAAATGAATTCACTTTTTCTGTTCCATTCTTTCCCCTTGTGAAATGTACTTGGATCCCTGAGATAGCTGTATCAATTCAAAACTTATCTGTTTTAGGCTGGGTGTGGTGACCCACATGTGTAATCCTGCAGACTGGGAGGCTGAGGTGGGTTGCTTGAGCTGAGGAGTTTGAGACCAGCCTGAGCAAGAGCAAGACCCCATTTCTAAAAATAGCAGGGCACTGTGGCAGGCACCTGTAGTCCCAGCTACTTGGGAGGCTGGGGCAAGAGAATCGCTTGAACCCCAGAGCTTGGGGTGCTGTGAGCTATAACACCACGACATTGTACTGAGGGTGACAAACTGAGACTCTGCCTCAGAAAACAAAACAAAACGAAAGGCTTCCCCCACTTATCTGTTTTCCATGTAAACTAATTACATTTTCAGAATTCCCAACATTTTGGCTGCTGCACTCACTTTAAAAGGCTTTGAAGAGGCTTTTGGTAGGAGCTGGTGCTGGGTAGTGAGTTAAGCAAACAGATAAGAGTCGGCCAGCTCCCCTCACTGGCCACCTCACTTCAGTTGACCTAATTTTCACATGCACCACATATACACATCAGTCCAGTAGGCCTAGTTCCTTCTGCTGACCAAGTCGATATGTACAACAGGTTGTCACCGTCCCTTGGGTGGTCAACTCACGGGGGTTCTACTGTATTAACAAAGGATGCCAAAGGTGGTAAAGGTGAAAGAAGGTGCAGGTGGTGGAGTCATTCCGACATCACTTTTAAAGTAAAGGTATTAAGAGAGAAGGGCAGGAATGAGGAGAAACGGACGGTGCTGTAGGAGGCCCCTTTGAGTACATTTCTGATTCACCCTAAGGTAAAAGTTTGCCTACTCTGGTAAACTGCTGTAACTATTTAGAACTGTTTTCAGAAGTTCAATGGCATTTTCTTTTGGAAATGTTCCCTTCATTAGGAAGGCAGTGGGAAATCATCAAATGCAGGATGCTTGATTTGGTAAACATTCTGTACATGTATGTACATATTAAACATTTTTTTCTTATTACTAATTATTATTATTTTGTATGAGTGTTGATGAGTGAAGGCGGAGAAGGCGATGTGTGATGAAAAAGGAAAGCATATCTGACAACAGGTTTTTAAAAATCAAGGAATCCAATTTCCCTAAATTTTGACTTTGTGATGTGTTTCCCAGTTTTTCATATTCTTTGTCTATTATACCTGTTACTGTGCTTGGGCAATCATGAGGCAGGAAACCAGTCACACAGCACTAGACCTATGCTGTGAGTAGATGATGCCAGAGCTTTACCAACCTTTAAGACAGACGCTACCACAGAAACGGGCTCGCTGTCCAAGTTTACTTTGTCTCCAGACATTAGTTTTTCCTTTAGCGCTTCACATGACTTTTTATGGGCTGGTATTCTAAAGATGCCCTTCATCAACGGTCCTTCTTGATTAATGAAGGAAAGCATATCCTATGAGGACGGAAAGGAAAGAAAAGTGCACGACTCTTCAGATTCACAAGCCCAGAGGGAAAGCTGGCCCCTTTTGATAACCAGAGCTGTGGTATGCTCGGTTACCATGCTCACCCTCAAATGAATGAGGAATGTTTTAAATTTCTTCCCGGGGGGTGGGGGGAAATCTCTATTTTCTACTCATCAATTCGTTCTATATCCCTTTACAGTGAATTTATACTTTAAAATTAAACTCCTCAGCTTCACAGTCTGTGTGGTATCACCTTCGGCTACCTCACCATACTCTTCTGATTATTTCCTAGTCCAGATGCTCTTCCCTAACATGGAATCCTTCTGCCATGCTCATTTCCCATTAGTGACTACATGCCCCATCCCTGCTTCCTGTATGTCCTAGGATCTTTCCAAATCAAACCCCCCTCCTCCATGAATGAAGCCTTCTCTGGTCACACTGTCTTCTCACTGGAAGAGAACTCATTTGTTTTTGCTCTGTCTTCATGTCCTTTGCTTGCAGTGTAGAAAGATAATTGGAGTCATGATTAGGTGACAACTGAGCTACTTATTTATCATCTATTTTGCCACTTATTTCCCGTGTGACATTGGGCATAGTACATACTTTACTGAGGATTTATTTCATTTGTGAACTGGCAATGATGATGATAAACACAGCTACCTCCGAAATTTGCTGTGGAAGGTCCATGGTCTGAGGTAGTGTCTACATGTACCTAAAACAGTAAGTTGTTTCCACATTTAGCATAGAATTCCCTCCGTCTAGCATAGTGGCTGGAGAGAGATGGACGCTCAGTAAATATTACCACTGACAAATGAACACACTCATTTGAAATGACGCAGGCCAAACTCTGCTTTCCTTTGAAACATTCTGTTAGAATTAACAGACTCATATATGCCCAAGGGGGAATTTGTATGCTTCAGTCCTTAGAACATAAATCCAAGAAATGGGAGATATTTTAAGTTGTGAGATTGAGTAGCCGCCAATGAAAACATAATTAAAGGAGACTTGAGACAAGTGTGGAGTCGAAGAAGAAGCTGAAAGGGGAACGTGAGGGAGGCAGGATCGCAGAGATCCTCCCACTGAGCCCAATCTGCTGGGTCTGAGCCAGCGTACGTGGGGCTTTGCTGAAATCACCAGAAGAACCTCTTTTTCTGTTGTGTTTCCCTTCCGATTCTGCAATGCCTGAATTAGGCATTTGTATTTGTATTCTTGGAAGTAATACACAACCAAAACTAGGGTCTGTCCACTGATTGCTCCATTTGGGGAAAGACTTGGATGAGAACCCTTGAGCCCAGAGTCCTCTCTCCTCAGGAAGCCCACAGAAGACAAAAGGAGACCTACCAGAATCGGGGTAGGCAGGTTGTCATTCTCACAGACATCTGCAACAGAAGCTCCGAAGAGCTGCCCAGGCTTTGGGGCTGGGGCTGGAACTGGGGCCAGCAGAGTCGTGCACTGGTTGTCCTGGCAAGGATCTGAGCTGCGCCAAAAGGTCCAGTTCAGGAAAGAAAGCCTTCTTTTCCCTTCTGATTGGTCTGAACAAGTAGGTAAGAAGTGAGATTAGTAGATGAAGTAGTTTAATTTACTTAGCCTTATTTCCACTATCTCTGTTTCACCGCATGCTGGGAGAGAGGCCCTGAATCACAAGCTGTGTAGAGTTCCCCACACTCTGATGCTGGCTGATTGCAGCCCTGTCCCGTAAACGGATAGTTACACCTAGAGGCTGATCAGACTCAGCTTCCATTCTTACCATGGAAACTCTCTTAAGACAGTGTTGTCTCCTGTCTTCCCACTACATCATGAGGTGCTCACAGTCCAGGTTACAAGTTCTCTGGGTTAAGGAGGATGAGGGCATCCAGGTGCCAGATCCCACGTTAAAAGCTAAAATCGCCTCATATTCTAATCAAGCAGCGTTTGGTAATTATCTACTTTCACAGTAGGTCTCATGCCACCCACATTTCCTGTGTGACACTCAGAGTGCCCAACTATAGCCAGCTCTCTTTCGTCATCTGCCTGTCAATTCTCTACCATCAAAGGGATCTGCCCTGCCTGGCCCCACTTCTCAGCCAGCCCTGGCCCCTGCTCTGGAGGCCGCGACTCTAGGGCAGCTCCGTGGATAACTGGATTCCATGTTCTGCAGTCACCCCTGGTTGCGTGGTAAGCTCCCAAGTGGACTTGTTCCCCGTGATACCCTGCCAAGCTACCCAGAAATGATCTGTACTACCCAACAGCCCTACCAAAGAAATGCTGGAAAAAAAAAAACCTGTTCAAAGAAAAGGTGATCAGCAAGCAGGAGTTGAGTCCAGAGTTTCTACTGTGCAGTTATGAATGTTTCCCCAATAAGGGACCTTAGTATATTCTTAAATAACCTCCCTTACTACAGATCCACAGAGCAGCCAGGTTTCAGAAGGATAAACAGATGAGCCACGTTTCACTGACCATCCTTAAACAACTATCCCTTTGGCTCTTTTGGGACATTGAGCGCATCACCACCAGGGACCCATACGTAGGGGCAACACTCGTGGTGGTAAGCAGGGGCCACGGTGGACTGCTGGTTGTCTTACTCAGTTGGACAAGCTACTCAAAACGCTCCGAGCTTCAGTTTGCTCAATGTTCACATTAATATTACTATCTACACCTCACCGCAATGAGTAAAATACTGCTCAGGACAAAGCCTGGATCACAGGCTTTTCCTGGATCACAGGATTTTTGATCACTCTCGAAAAAAGCAATTTCATTCTTGACTCAGATGATCTAAGGCACCCTAGACAACAGTCTCCTTCCCACAAAATTGAGCTCACCCCATCCCTGTTTTCATTAGCAGGCTCCGGGAGGAATGCAGTCCTGGAGGAAGCCTACCACTCTGCCTAACATTCACACACTAACATTTTGCAAGGACATTAAGAAGAAAACCAACACATCCTTAAACCCAGACGGATATGGCCGTGTGTCAAGACGCACAGATGTTCGTACAGAGCACAGTGCTGTGCAGGCTGGGTCCTCACAGGCAACCTCGCTTCCTTCTTCTTAATGTGATTTTACTGCTTCTAAACTATCCACATGTGTCCTGTTACTTAGGTTTAGTGAGAAAATGCTCTAGAAAGGATGGCTAACCCTTGACACATAGCTACATATCCAGCTACTACATGAAAAAAGTTGGAGAGCAGAGTACACGGTGAGTCCTGTATTTTCTTGAATCTCTTCAGATTTACCTGCACCTTTTGTAAAGTATATTATTTGGTATAAGAGTTCGTGTTCCCTATGTAAACAATGAAACTATGCCCCTAGGCTGTTTTTTGTTTTGTTTTGTTTTTGTTTTTTGAAACAAGAGTCTCACTATGTCACCCTGAGTAGATTGCCGTGGCATCACAGCTCACCACAACTGCAAACTCGCAGGCTCAAGTGATTCTCTTGCCTCAGCCTCCTGAGTAGCTGGGACTGCAGGCATCCGCCAAAATACCCGCCTAGTTTTTCTGTCTTTGGAAGAGACGGGTCTCCCTCTTGCTCAAACTGTTCTCCAATTTCTGAGCTCAGGTTGATCCGCCCACCTGGGCCTCCCAGAGTGCCAGGATTACAAGTCTGAGCCACCTTGCCTGACCAAACCTAGACTTTTTAAAACAACCCCAAAAAGATTTGGGTTAGTGGTTTCCTCATGCCTGAATTCGGATATGAATATTAAAAATTTAAATGTTTTTCCTCACAGTTTTATCTGCAGGAAAAAATAAAGACATGGGTTATTTTATGAAAACAAACAAATAAACAAAAAACTATGTACTAAAGCATTGATTTTTCATCTAGAGTTAGACATACAGTCTTTTCAAACAAAAATAACACGAGAACTTATATAAAGAAATTAAATGATTTCATTTTTAATGAAAAAAATTAAATGTTTAAAAATCTTGTGCTTATGGAATAACAGTCATAATAATAACAACAATACTTTAAATAGAAATTCTGTTCTTGCCAAAGTATTTCCTGAATTATTAATACATTTTCTCCAGAAAAAGCAGCATCAATGCAAGATTCCCTTGATGGTAGGAAAAATTGCAAGAAGGAAGATATTAAAACACCAACCATAAACATTTAGAGCAGTTCCAGTCTAGACCTGGGTCTGAAGCAGAATGGTAAATCAAGCTTGCCTGGTGGTGGGGGGTGGGGTGGAATTCAGAATTTAATTCAAGCTAGAAACCCAAGGGCAGCTGAGCTCTAGTCCAGAATAGAGTCCCCCTCAATTCCATTGTTCTGTTCCAGTCCAAAATCTTCTAATTCTAGGTGTGTCTAAGTGACATGGTCATTCGAAGACCACCTTCTCTGGCCCCAGATACTGACAGAAGCTCTGGGATTGGGAAGATAGGCACTCACTACATTTGAATGGGACACACAGAGTGTACATGCATGGGTATTTGTGCGCAGTGTCTGGGGATACAGAGAAGAGAGCACCGATCTACATAAAGGAACAAAACCAGCCTTCCTGGAAGAGAGTCAGGTCTTGACTTCAGACCTTCGAGGTTTCTCTAAGCCTGATTCTGGGCAGGAATTGGGTCTCTTGCCTACACTGTCCTCCTTCCTCTACATGGGGAATAGCTCTGTGTCATGAGTGTGTTCCAGCTGAGAGAAGGCACTTGCAGGAAGAGAGGGGACTCACTGCTCTTCTGCTGGGCTCTGACTGGGTGCCTGAGCTTCAGGATGAACTGGCTTTGTGTGTCACCGGATGGCTGCTCCGGGAAGGGCTCCTGGAGGACGGAAGGAGAGCTGGCCTTTTCTGGTCTCTGTGGCAGGAGTTCAGCAGCACGAAGATGGCTCAGAATTGTGTAGGGATGTTCATGCCCTGGATGGAGAAAAATGTAAAGATAGATGCAGGCAGATGGCAACGAGTGTGATCCTGCCTTCCTGGGGGCACGTGTGCTGCACTACTGCCTGCTGCTCTGCTCCTGGGGCTGCTGGAATGAGGAAGGCTGCGTCCTGAGTGAGCAGCATGTGCTCAGTTGCTGGGGAGACCCTGCATAAAGCTGGTGTGCAAGCAAAAGAGTTTAATAAGAGAAGAAACGCAGACGTGGCCGGGCTGGCTCTGCATGTGCACTGGCAGTGGTGACTTCAGCTGTGGTTCCACCTGAACATGTTTAAGGCCTTCTACTTTCTGCCTTGACACCAACTAGATTTTTACATCTCAGGAAATTACCTGATCACTCTACCCTTACAATCATCACATTAAACACTTACCCTCCCTATCACATAAAAGGACAAAAGGAATCATAGGTGGATAACACTCCTTAAATAACCGCACTACAGGTGCTCAGAACCACTGCGGGTCACTCTTCCCTCGTGCATGATGACAATTCAATAGAGATTTCTGTAGCCATGGCTCTGCAGGAGCAGTGGGCGTATCCTCCTGCTGCTGCCCTTCTGGGTGCGGGTGGGGGGTCCTCTTAGGGCAGAGCAGGTGGAAGGCTGCAGGACGTGGGCAACCCAGAAGCTACAAGCACAGCAGCGTTTACCAGTAAAGAACCACCACCTAATCATCAGGAGTTCCCTGCCAAAGGATTTGCTTTGCTCTTTCATGCTTCAAGTTGTTTCTTTTCCATAGCACATGTGCTGTGCCATGGAGCTCAGTTTTTAACAATAGAATAAAAGTTCCCTTCTTTCCATTTCTAACTTATCACTGAACATAACTTGGTGAGCTCTTGCTTTTCCTTTGGTGTCTGGCATAGAATATCAACGCTTGGCTCAAAACAAATTACAACAATTTCCATCTTTTAGGGAAACAGAAGCTTCTGTGACAATAATACAATGAAATCAAATCGTGAGGATAACCAGGGGTTAACCCACACTTGAGAGTTGAGAGCCTGTTCAAGGTGCATTCAGGATGGCTGCCGAGGGGCCACCATGAGTGACAGGCTCTCAGGTGTCCTTAGAGCCAGTCATGAAGAGTGATGCTTTTCTAACCCCAAAACTCATCAATGTTTTATCCATTAGTGCCCTGTATCAAAATAAACATGTTCCCATAATGTTTTCTTTTTATGTTAATTTTGGACACCCTTTTAAAAAATATGTCAACATCTATGAAATTAAAATAAGTAACCCATGAAATAAGTGGGTGGATTTTGTCCTCTGCTATATATTTGGTGACCCCCTATCTTCTTAGACTAGGGGGCACATTACACAGACAGGGCCTCACAGGTTTGCTGAGAGGGTAATAGCAAAAGATAATGCAGGGGAGGCCCCATGGTCTCCAGCAGAAACCTCCCCACCACACCTCAGTCCTGCCCAGTTACCTCAGGGCCTGTCCCCTTCCTTGTTTTAGTCACTCTGTTTCTATTAGCCACACTGCACAGACCTGCTGATCCAAGAATTACTTTTTTCTTAGCTAAATTATTCAAATAGCTATTTCGAGAGATACACAATCTGTCAGAAACCTCAAGAACAAATGCTAGAAAATTCAAACTGCACAATGACAAAGTATAGGTTGGTAGCCAGGAGTCAGAATGTGATTATCTCATTAACTTAGTGATGCTGACAAAAGTTTGGGGGATAGAGCAAGTGTTAAATAAATGCTTATACTTGGATTAAGAGGTGGGAATGGATTTTATAAGATACAACATAGAGGCTATCTAACATTCAGGAAATGGGACAGAGGGCTTCAGCATTGAAATATGAGAAGTAATTGTAGGAAAAAAGAAATTCTGATCCATTTAGTTTCATGACAAAAAAAGTAGTTTTTCCGAGAAAGATGTTTGTGAAAAAAGAAAGACAGACAGGAAAATACATATTTTCTCCCCAACTTGACCATAAGTTGATGAACGAAGGGATGTTCTCTGGTATCTGAGACAGCAAATGCCCAGTAATTGTTTATTTAATGTATGAATGAATATTGTAAATGATCTTTTGTTGTCACAGGTATTTAAGCTTAAGACTAAACAATCAACACGTTGAGACTTTGGAGTTACAATTTGGAATCCAATCAATCCCATTGTAGGTTTTCCTTGATACTTACCAAGCAGTGCGTATGGGGCCACTTTCTGTCCAGAACGGACCCACAGCTGGTAATCTTTGGAAGGTCCCTTGGAGACACAAAGAGCATTACAACAAATGTTTCACAGCAAATGCTTGCAGAAGAACATGTTTCTCTGTCATTTCTACATTTCTAAAAATGGAAAGAATTGGGACTGGTCGAGATGCTATTTGATCCACAAGTGTGGGTTAACAGTGCCAACTCCAGTGGCTCCTGGCCCCTCTCAGCCTGCAGTCATGACCCCAGATTCCTGCCTTGTCCCTTCTGATGGGTCTGGGTCTACAGAAGTACAACACAAGCAGCCCCTGACTTTCTGAGTGGCCCGTGGAATAAGAAATCCCTTTATGTCCTTCACTGAGAAAGGGAAGTTAATCTGGAGAGTTGTGCTGTCCCTAGACTTTTTTGAGAATGCTGAGCTTTGCCTTCATGGGTCTCTTCCCAGATAAGTCTACCATCCAAGCAGGGGCAATATTCACCCACATGTCTGCGTCCAAGTAAAGTAAAACTCTGATGACAGACATAAGCTGGAGCAAAAGGAGACAGATGCTCCAGAAAGCCTTGAGGACATGGCACAGTGAAGTCAGCCTGCTAGCTTTTATTCAGAAAGAGAGCAGGACTCTACCCTGGAGAATGGTGAGAGGCACGAAACAACTACTCCCAGCAGAATCATAACCCCACAAGACTACAACTCCCACTTGATACAAACAAATCTAAATGATGGGGACTCTGCTGAATTATTTGAAGGAGTCCTTAAAGAGGGGCTAAATTATAGTGTTTCAGGTAGGCTTATGGGTAGGTGATGGGTACTATAGTGTTTCAGGTAGGGTTATGGGTAGGTGATGGGTACTATGGCTGTTCTTCCTTGCTGGTTCGAAATCGTGGCCTTATCCTCTGGGAGTGTTCATACCCACAAAGAATGAAATTTATAAAGAATTGGTTTGCCAACAGCAAGTGAGATGTAATAAAAATCTTTTAAGTTAGGGGCTGAAAACATTGGGATCCTTTCAATCAGATATATATTTAAATAACCTCAATTAGTCATTAAAATAGAAATTACTTCTTATCTGCTGAGACTCAACACTTTAAGGAAAGAAACATTGTAAACCTAAAATCAAATTAGCTGTATTTTATTTTAAATCAATCTCCCCAATCTCTTATTTAGGGCATGTCTATGATACAGGTTAGAGGGGTCTGCTTTACTCAGTGCAGATAAATTCAGTTTTATCTTAAATCTAGTTCAAATTCTACTAGTATAGAAATAATTCATTTCTTATGCTAAATTCTTGTTGCCCTGGTTGTTTTTTTGTTTGTTTGTTTTTGGGTTTTTTTTGCAGATTTTGGCCGGGGCTGGGTTTGAACCCACCACCTCTGGTATACGGGGCCGGTGCCCTACTCCTTTGAGCCACAGGCACCACCCTGCCCTGGGTTTTTAAGACACTTTATTTTACCATTCAGTCAGACAAAATTTAGATACAAATCCTGGACATCACATCACAACAGCAAGACATTTTGACATTTCTAGGGAGTCATGCGATGTGAGTCCTTCTTTTATTTTCTGGTCACCGAGAATGTCACTCTCTTTAAGAAAAGTTCTCAATTGTATAGATTTATCGCAACTTCATCCCCATCTACAAATATACTCGTCTTTTCCACCCAAACCCCCCAACATCTCACACCAGCCCCATCAAAACATAAAGGAACAGACACTTAAACATGAAAGAGGATGACAACGGTGTGGACCCCAAGGCCCCCAGTGCAGGCTCTCACTCTCATCTTGTCTCCTCTACCAACTCAGGAGAGGCAGTAGCCGTCTCCTTCTCAGACCCAGCATGCAGGGGATATGGCTTCCAGCCAGGTTTTCTTTTTGTCAAAATTTACAACAAAACACGTCCTTTTGGAAGCTTCACCTTGAGATTGAGCCCTGGGGTGACAATTAGGCTAAGTAGGTACATGAGGGAAGGACCCAGGCAAGAACATGTTAAGAGAACCATTACATACAGCAGGCTGGAACTTTTTTATTCAGAAGTTTAAAAACATGTTCTTGCACATAAAGAGAATGCATATCATAAAATTCCATGTTGTTAACACTTTGAAATTATAGCCCAATTTCTTTATAATGTTCAGTTCACACAAAATGTAAAATGAGCAATACTACCCATATAGAAACAAATAGGGTGTCTTTGCTGCTTTCAATTCCCAAATGGAAGGGAATAAAAATACAATTTTGGTGTCTATAATATGTTGGTGTCTTATGATGAGACATGCATTATGCACACATACCTGCGATGTGTACTTGTGTGTATATACATACATTTTCACATCCATGAATCTCAACATTTAAAGTGGATTTTTAACTAAAAGTAGTTTTAAGTAACTTACAGTTATTCCCAGCTTTGTTAGTGACATCTGAACAAGGTCGTTCACAGTGTCAGAATTTGTTACAGTTACAGTTATAGACTGTAAAAAAGAATAAGAAAAACTGCTGTAAATTGTAAATTTCAAAGCGTAGGTTTGCACAATTGTTATCAAATTATTCATATTCTAAAGCCAAAGCTTGTTTCTAGGTAATGACAAAGGACATGTAGAACATGAATCCTTTGGTATAATTTTAATTTCTTTATATAACACAAAGGCAGTAGAAAGATTTTCAGGAAAACGTATTTCTCTTAAAAGAAAGGATTTGTTGCACCCAAACTGTAACTGTTTAGATAAGAAAGAAAAGGGCTGAGCATTCAGAAAGGGCAGAGGGACTGGTCCTCAGCACTGTGACACCAGTCTCCTAATGCAAGGGAGAGTTTAAAAACAAGAAGTAGCAAAAGGAGAATTCTCCTCCTGAGTTGTGTTTCTCTTTACTTCTTTGCACATCTTGCATTTAGTCTAGTAAAATCAGAGTAAGAACTGACTATTAAGGACATTTTAAAAACTACTCGGTAGCTAGTTCTTTCTCTGAGTCAGTCTTCACAGTTACCAAGATTTTCAGTGTCTAAATCTATTGACACAATTAAATACAACCAACGAACCTAGAAATCAAGACTAAAAATTTTAGAGATTTAAGTTCCATTCCCAACTCTGCCAGTGAATAGGCTATCTATGCCACAATAAGTGTCTAAGTATCTCACATGGAGAAACTGTGCCATAAAAATAGGAAGACACCTTGTAGAAGACACCTTGTATTTTCAGAAAATAACCTGAAAAGATTAATAGGATTCTGAGGTAATATCTATTAAACTCAATTCCAAAAAAAACCCAACCAGTATGTAACCAAGAATATTTACTACGCATAGAGGCCTTACAGTATCTGATAAATCCACAACGAGGGCCATGTTCTCAGAGAAATAGCACTTAAAGAGGACAAATAAATAGCAGCAGTAGACAGCCTTAAATAAGGATATTAAAAATGAACTTAAAGGAAATCCTTTTGTAATTCACTACCTTCCCTTTCATTGTATTTCTCTGTCTTATGAACTAAGTGCTTAACATGATGGCCTCTAAGTTTGTACTTGGATTTTTATAAAGAAAGGCATCTGAAATTCATTGATTACAAAGTGTGATACTTATAGCCCTAAGAACTGTGAAAAAGAGCCCAACAGTAGAGCTCACAACATTCAAACTTGGGAATGTGAGGGGATTCTAAGGGCAGGTGTAGGAGAGTCCAACTACTGGGCCTTAGCATGAGATTTCATTAGAAGCAAAGGTTCTACTGTTTTAAGTTGTCTGAAAGTCCTTCCACATAACTTAAAAATTATACCATAAATTCTTTAGTAAACTTAAAAAAATCACTCTTAAAATGATAATAATCATTCTCACATTCATTTATGTGGTTTGCAAGAGAATGGTTTGCCATGGGGTAAGTTCAAAGGAAGAATTGTAAGAATAATGTTGTTTTTCTTGTAGACAAAACAAATTCCAGTAGAGGAAACTGTTTGAAAACAAATAACTTTAAAAATAAATCTTTTATGAAGTAATCTTTTTTTAAATGTAAACATAACTATGTTTTTTTTATATCGAAGTGTTACTTGGTATGTGAAGAACCAAGAAAATCTGACCAGTTCTCAGGAGTTGAGGCCAAGTCTCAGGAGTTGATTTAGACGGTCCAATTATGAGACAAAAAGCAGCTACTACATTTATGTTCATGGGTGTCAAGGAAAATATGTCCATAAGGAGCCAAAACATAGGCAATCTCATCATAGAAATAGAAATTATTTAAAACCACAAATTTTAGACCTCAAGAATATCTGAAAGAAAACAATTTACTAGAGGTGCTAAATAGCATAATTGAAATGACAAATGAAGTGTCAGTGAATTGAAAATAAGTTAATAGGAAGGATCCATCTGGTCAGAAGGAGGAAGAAGAATTTTAAAAAAAATTAACAGAGCCAGAGGCACCTGAGGACAATATCAAAAGGTTTAATAACCATATGTTTTCACTCATATGCAAAAGCTAAGAGAAGTGGGTCTCCTAGAAATGAAAAGGAGGGCAAAGGTTACTAGAGACTGAGAAGGCTATGAGGTACGGGAAGAGATGGAAAGATTTGTTAAAGGACACAAAATTACAGCTTCATGGTAGTTAGGTGAATAAGTTCTAGTGTTTATAGTACTCTGACGAGACCGTAGTCAAAAATAATGTATACTTTGAAATAGCTAGGAGAGAGGATGTTGAATGTTCTCGATGACAAGTGTTTGATGTGATGGATGTGCTTATCACAGTAATCTGATCAGTACACGTGGTATGTATCAGAATATTACTATGTCACCCATAAATATAATTGTCATTGATTAACATAATCATCAATTAAAAATAAAAAAATAAAGTTTAAAAGTTTTAATATACTTGTAACTGGAATCCCAGGAGAGAAAGAATGAGGAACAACAACAACAACAACAACAACAACAAAGGTTTAATGTAATAATGGTCAAAATTTTCTCAAATTTGGAAAGAGGGAAAATTTTTCAAATTCAAGAAGTTCAGAAGATGCCAAACAGAAAAGATTCAAAGCAATCTAGGATTTGACACACAATATCCAAAAGCAAAATTAAAGAGATCTTAAAAGCAGTCCAAGTAAAATAAAAAAAATTTTAAAACATTAAATAAAACAAAAATTACATACCAAGTATTAATGGTGAATGATCACATACTGCTCATGACAAACCACAAGAGATTTACAAAAGTGAAAAATTAAGTATTGACAAATAAAATGAAAGTATCTATCAAGAGTAAAGATGAATTAGAGACATGTTTAGTGAAAACAAACTAAGGAAATGTGTTAGCACCAGACCAACGATACAAGAAAAGGTAAGGAAAGCTTCTCTAGGATAGACTGAAACAATATCAGAGGGAAACGGACATCTTCAGAACGAGTGATGAGCATTACAAATGTTTATTTTATGTAAATTATACCTAAGTAAAGTCAACTTTTGAAAAACTAGATGCAATTTCCCATGAAAAGTTAATAATATAACACTTTTCTGCAACTGAAATCAAAGCAGGAGGCAAGGGTGAGCTTCCCCACAGGAGAAATCTCTGGTCTTTACCACCCACAAGCAGAGCAACAGGTCCTGGGCAATCAGTCCATGCAGAAGGTCTGCATGGCTTTGGAATTTAAACATAAGATTTAGAATTTATACATAAGGAGAAAAACTAGAAAATAATTTCATTAATTTAGTTAATTTGTAATCACAATGAAGGATTTTTATTCTGGACTTATTCTTTCCCTATTGGCCAGGAAATGACTTTAAAAAAAAAAAAAAAAATGTTTTGGAATTCATTGAGGGTACACAGATTGCATTTGTTAGATAAAGTCCTTCTTAGAATTGCATCCTTCCCCCAAAAGGTGTATCATACTCCATGACCCCCCTATCCTTCTCACACCTCCCCTCTCCTGGCTCCCTCATTCCCTGACCCCCCCCCACTTTGTATTAAATCATCTCCTGCCTTCATATTAGAATTGAAGTATGCTGGATTCTTGCTTCTCCATTCTTGTGATGCTTTACTAAGAAGAATGTGTTCGACCTCCATCCAAGTTAATACAAAAGATATAAAGTTTCCATCTTTTTTAATGGTTGAATAGTATTCCACAGTATACATATAACACAGCTTGTTAATCCATTCCTGGGTTGGTGGGCCTATAGTAATTTTGGTTATTATAAATTGAGCTGTGATAAACAGTCTAGTACAAATGTCCTTATGATAAAAGGATTCTCCCCCCCACCCCTTTGGTAGAGGCCTAGAAATGAGATTGCAGGATCAAATAGGAGGTCTAATTTGAGTTCTCTGAGGATTCTCCATACTTCCTTCCAAAAGATTGTACTTTTGGTCTTTTGGATATATAACTAGCAGAGGAATTGCAGGATCAAATGGCAGGTCTACTTTCAGATCCCTGAGAATTCTCCAAAGTTCTTTCCAAAAGGAACATATTAGCTTGCACTTCTACCAGCAGTATAGAAGTATTCCCTTTTCTCCACATCCATGCCAACATCTACAGTTTTGGGATTTTGTTATGTGGGCTACTCTTACTGGAGATATATGATACCTCAAAGTGGTTTTGATTTGCATTTCTCTGATGATTAAGGATGATGAACATTTTTTCATGTGGACAGACCTGATTTTGAATTGCCCTGTGCTATTTCCTAGCTATGTGACCTCAGAAAAATGACATGACACTTTGAATTTTCTGTCATCTTTATATTAGAGTTAAGAAGTATTGCCTCTCATGATAGTCCTGTGAATTAAAGTTATAATACATATATAAATAGGTGACCATTCTATAGGTGTTAGTCGATAAAGGTGAAATTCCTTTGGAGTTGTGTCTTTATTCTGCTATTCATGTTTCATTTTGTTTTTGTTTTTGCCTATACACTGGTATGAAGGTTAATTCAAACTAGTGGCAATAGGTCTCTCTAATTAGATGCCTTGATTTAGATAAAGAGAACATTTGTTGAATCGGCTAAAAAGAACCCTATGTAGAAACACCATTTTTAATGCATCGTTTTTGTTTGGGAAGGTCATGATAACCAGGCTTTACCACAGATTTAGCAATAAAGAAAGCACCTATCAACCTCTGCAGCAGCAATTAATAAAGGGGGAGGATATGGTGTTTGCTCAGGATTTTGAACTTCTCTGGAGGAAGATGCTAGATGTGTGATGAGTTTTTTGTCTATAGAGTGGTATGAAGGTATCTAGCTGAAATTACAAGCAAGCTGTAGGCTTACTGAGTTTTCCATTCTCAACTTAGAGAAAGCTGGGTAGCCAGAAAAGTGAAAAGAATCTTCAAATCATGAGATTTATGTAGCAGGGCAACTGTTGTTTCTCACTATGCTAATGTGGCAGTGAGTCTCAAACTTGAGCTAGTATCAAGATTTCCTGGAGGACTTTTTAAGCCTGGGTTCCTGGGAATTGCCTCCAGAGTTCTGGTTTAGGAGGTCTGTTGTGGAGTCTAATCATTTGCATTTCTAATAAGTTCACTGATGATACCCATGCTGGTCTAGGGATTATAGTTTTAGGGAAAAAAGTTATTCTCACAAAAGAGCTTTTCCTTAGTCCAAACACTTAAATGGTTAGCATGTAATTGAGAGTAGAGCTTAATGGGTGCATACACAAAGATGTAATCCTTGTATTGAAACTGGGATTCTCCATCAGCCCATTATTCATGTTGAATTTGAAGCTTCCTTGTTTGAGCTTTCTTATTAGTAGAGGAAAAGAGGGAAAAAATTGTCAGGTTTCCTGTCATAATGTTTCAACCCCTTCTCACTGAAAACAATCTGATATTCGTCAATAGCATGGGATGTGAGGAAGGAGGATGTTAGCAGCCGTTGCTGCGGTGTCGCATCATTTTGTGAAAATGGCAGTTACCAGGGGAAGCCATCAACTTCTTTAAAATTAAGGCAGCTACCACTCTGCCATCCAATGAATGTTTGTCACTAGACCAGTCCCAATCTCATAACACAGCCGATTCTGAGGACACCGCATGATGCTTTTGCACTTTAATCTGTGGGTTTGACCAAATAGTTCTGGTACTTTACAGCCAAACTAGCCTAAAAACATCAGGTCAAAGTCCGTGTTTGAATAGGACCCCTAAAGTTTTCTCCATATTAAGCATTTTCTTTTCTTTCTTTTTTTTTTATTAAGCATTTTCCTGAGTGAAATATTTTGTTCTTGAATATCTTGAAATAAAAATAGAAGTCCAGGTGATATACTGTAATAAAATGCTTCCTGTCATTGAAATATAGTTGGTAAGAAACAAAAACACAAATTAAGGTGACCTGGAAGCAGATATGCAAACACAAAAATCTTATTTTTCCTTTTATTTAAAAGAACACATTCTACTCTCAAAAATGTTTATTTCAAAGAGAAACTCATCCAATTTCTTGAAATTAATATAATGTGGTCTTCTGCCTTTAAGAAGATGAAAGAATAGATTTTTCTCTATTTTTTCTGTTAGGTACAACTATAATGTCCAATGTTTTTACTGGAAATTATATACAAAATGTTGAGGAAATGACACCTGTTATTTACCATCAGGAGTAGTAATCCCAGTATGTCAACCCACCACATGGTATGCATATATTGAAGTCATTGAGTACTATGGCTGAACATTTGTGTCCCTCCCAAACTTGTATGTTGAAGCCCTAATCCTCAAGGTAATGATATTTGTAAGTGGGGCCTTCAGGAGGTAATTCAGTTTAGATTAGGTCATGAAAATAGAGGCCTTCTGATGGGATTAATGTCCTTAAGGAGTTGAAGGAACCAAAATAACTCCCCCCCCCCCGCCACGTGAGGAAAGACTGAGAAAGGAACCCTCTGTGAACCAAGTTGGGGGCCCTTACCCAGCCCCTGGCCATGCTGTCGTCTGATCTCAGACTTCTAGCTTCCAGAACTGTTTATTGTTTAAGCTACACAGTTTGGGACATCTTGTTTTATAGCAACCCAAACTAAGACAACAAGAAGGATGTGACTCCCATAGGCACTGGGAGGAACAATGCTTTACTCACACAGAGAAGAGACAGGGTAAAACCAGCACAGTGGGCATCCACAATCCATGGTCAACACGTCTTATTGAGCAACACGTCTTATTCATTCCCATTGCAGAGTGATGGTCTACACATGTACCTCTTTTTTTTTTTTTTTTTTTAGAGGGTTTGATGTTTTTATTTTTTATTTATTTATTTACTTATTTTATTAAATCATAGCTGTGTACATTAATGTAATCATGGGGTACCATACACTGGTTTTATATATCATTTGACATATTTTCATCACACTGATTAACATAGCCTTCCTGGCATTTTCTTAGTTATTGTGTTGAGATATTTATATTCTACATTTAGTAAGTTTCACATATACCCTTGTAAGATGCACCATAGGTGTGGTCCCACCAATTACCCTCCCTCTACTCATCCTCCCCCTTCCCCTCCCCTCCCTTTCACTTTCCCCTATATTCTTAGGTTATAATTGGGTTATAGCTTTCATATAAAAGCTATAAATTAGTTTCATAGTAGGGCTGAGTACATTGGATACTTTTTCTTCCATTCCTGAGATACTTTGCTAAGAAGAATATGTTCCAGCTCCATCCATGTAAAGAATGAAAGAGATAAAGTCTCCATCTTTCTTTAAGGCTGCATAATATTCCATGGTGTACATATACCAAATTTATTAATCCATTCATGGATTGATGGGCACTTAGGCTTCTTCTGTGACTTAGCAATTATGAATTGGGCTGCAATAAACATTCTGGTACAAATATCTTTGTTATAATGTGATTGTATTAGCAGAAAAGAGCAAGTAATCTCATCTCAGGCTGGGCAAGTGACTTGAAGAGAAACTTCTCTGAAGAAGACAGGTGCATGGCCTACAGACGTATGAAAAAATGCTCATCATCCTTTATCATCAGAGAAATACAAATAAAAACTAGTTTGAGATATTATCTAACTCCAGTAAGATTAGCCCATGTCACAAAATCCCAAGACCAGAGATGTTGGCATGGATGTGGAGAAAAGGGAACACTTCTACACTGCTAGTGGGAATGCAAACTAATATGTTCTTTTTGAAAAGATGTTTGGAGAACACTTAGAGATCTAAAATTACACCTGCCATTCCATCCTGCACATGTA
>CAUYPK010161589.1:0-35984 GCA_963574355.1 Loris lydekkerianus
CGAGAAATTACCCAAGAATCTCGACTCCTGGGGAACAGGCCTCCAGACCTCAGAGTGAGAGTGGAGGGGAGTGCTGGGAGCTCAGAGTTGCAGGTAGAGAATATATACAGTTTTATACAGTTTTATGCCTGGCAGGAGAACGCCGTGGCACCCTAATAGGGGAGGTAGGTCCAGTTTTTAGAGGGTCTCTCCTGTGGAGTATAGTGGGAGGACGTTTGAACTCTGCTCATTTGTTTGTGGGGCACTCCAAGCCATTCTCATGGGGGAGGGGACTCCCATCTGCTTGGTGATGGATTTTGTACCTTTTGTTTGTATCCTTGGGGTCACAGCTTGCCTCAGTAGGGTTGATGTGCATTCTTCAACCTTCTCTCTTGGCACAGCTCTAATCCATCAGGTTACTTGCTAAATTTCTGTCCTTCAACTCTCCTTCTGTGCAGGAGCCTCTGTGGAAAGCTGGCTTCAGTCAGCCATCTTGCCTCTCAAGAACTATATTTAATTTTTAATTGTATACTTTATTTAACTTTGAATCTTTCCAGACAAAAGTCCTATTTGGGAATTCTGTACTTTTTTGTGAGAATGGCTTATAATATGGAGACTATCAACTTTTCCACCCCAGAAGTTTAGGAGGAGGAAAATTCTAAAATTATATAAAACAATAGAAACAACTCTGACCCAGATATAACAAGAAATATAGACTATGAATAAAAAAGAAACTTTCAGAGAATAATGAGGTATCCCCCACCCATTATGTTTTTAGTAATCAAATTTCAAAACAACAGACTTTATAAAAATGTTTCAAGAAGATATTTCCTTCTACTTTTGAGTCTATGCAAAAATTTAAACAGAAAGCTTGACAAAAATATTGCTATAAACTTCCAGCTATTTTTAGTGGTAGAAAATGAAGGATTTTTGACATTTGATGAAGATATAAAGTTTCTTCTATAAAATATGTTACTAAAAACAGTTTCTATAATTAAAATCTGCTGTGTATAAAAAGGTTAATGGTATTATTAAATGTGCTACTTTTGTACCCTCTATATCAGACATTCAGATATTCAGAAAAAACCAGAAGCCTTTAAAAAATAAGATAGGACTATGGCTTACTGGCAATAAACAGAATAAGAGCAGACTTTTTTTCATATTCTTCTTTGACCAAAACAAACTAAGTGATATACAAGATACTTTGGAACTGCCTTGTCATGTACTCATTCCCAGTGTTCAAAGAAGACAAAATAGCAGTTATTACACCTTAAGAAATTTCCTTGACCAAAAGAAAACCTTGATATTTACCTTGCAGAAAGCAATATCAAAATAGCAGGACTTTCTAACAACCCATGGTGGTTTGTGGAGAAAGAAATTTACTTGCTGGAGATTGCTATGGAAGTAACCAACTCAATTGTCTTATGAGCACAATATTCCTTTCACTGAAACCTGCTGTAAAGATCCTCCTATCAGTCTATGATGGTGACAATTTCAAAATTAGTGTGCATGCAATAACACTTGAGAGACAGATATAATTTCAGAATTTGAATCGTACCATTTCATTGTGTCATATTTGAAGATTCAAGGTTTAAAGACAAGTAGTTCCTCAAGTAATTGTGTGAAGCAGCAAGTGAAGTGCATGAAAAAAATATCATAGATAAGAGTTGTCTAAGATGGCAACTATCTTAAGTATGATTTTGAAAGTATTCATAAAGTAGTTTCTTTCAGCTGTGCACAAAGCTTCAATTTGTAAAACTGCCATAATGAAGATGTACCATCACCATCAGCTTAATCTTTAATCAAGCAGCTGAAGAAGATATCAGGTACCATTGAAGAGAAAGGTTCCATAATATAGTGGTAACGTCACCCTCAGCAGTATCAGAGTGGCAGAGCAAGACAAAAGCTATTCTACTCTTTTCCCACCTCAGTGGAAAATGAGCATCTATTTAGTATTATAAATATTCAGGAAAAATATATATAAATATTCAGTAGAGAATCACAAGAAAAAACTGACAGTGTTAAGGACTTATTTCTTTAATATACTGGAAAATTGTTAAAATATTGTCATTAACATTGTAATAATAAAATTCAAAAACGTAATATATCTTATATATTTAAATGTTTATGGCAATGACTTAACATGCAAATGTTCATGGCAGCATTAGTTGCAATAGCCCCAAACTGGAGACAATATGAATTTCCAACAGCTGGTAAGTAGATAAATACAATGTGGTATATATATAGTACTCAACAATAAAAAGGAACAAAATCCTGATACATGTCACAACATAGGTGAACTTCATGAAAGAAGTCAGACATATATAACTACATATTGCATGATTCTACTTATACTAGCTCTGACAATGAAGTTTGTGAATTTGCTGCCTAAGCACTGTACAAACAACTCAGTAAGGTTTCATAAACTTGGTATGTCAATGTCTTACAGCTGTGCTCCTGTCAACACGTGGCAATGTCTGCTGAATGGAGTTCATTATTGTTATTGCATGTTTTTTGTGTGTTGTTGCAAGAATGTTGGAGCTTGAATTAGAGCAAGGAACAAAAACATTAAATGTCTCATTAAATTTATCAAACATAGAAGTGAAATCAGGGACATGTTTGTCCAAGTTTATGGGTATAATGCCATGAAGAAGATAACAGTGTACAAATGAATTAAACATTTTTCTGAGGGGAGCGAAAGTATCACTGATGAAGAGAGGTCACGGCAGCCAGTAACAAGCAGAACTGATGACAACACTGCAAAAATTCTTAAGATTGTGCATCAGAACTGTCAGCTGACTGTGAGAAGTATAGCAGACCAAGTAAACATTGATAGAGAAACAGTTAGGAAAATCTTAACTGAAAATCTTGGTGTGGGAAAGATTTGGCTTTTACAATACAACAGTGCATCAGCTCACACAGTCATCTGTGAGGGAACTTTTAGCCAGTAAACAAATAACTGTATTGGAACACCCTCTCTACTTACCTGATCTGGCCGCCAGTGACTTTTTTCTTTACCTGAAGATAAAGGAAGACATGTTGATAACATTTAGGACATCAAGGGTAATATGAGGACAACTCTGATGGCCATTCCAGAAAACAAATTTCAAAATCACTTCAAAAGGTGAACAAGGTGCTGGTATGTCAGTTCATAGCTTCTCAAGGAGAGTACTTTGATGGTGACCATATAGATATTTTTCTTTCTTTTTTTTTTTTAATTTTATTTTTTTGAGACAGAGCCTGGGTAGAGTGCTGTGGCATCACAGCTCACAGCAACCTCCAATTCCTGGGCTTAAGTGATTCTCTTGCCTTGGCCTCCCAAGTAGCTGAGACTACAGGTGCCCACCGCAATGCCTGGCTATGTTTTTTGGTTGTAGCTGTCATTGTTGTTTAGCAGGCCTGGGCTGGATTTGAACCCACCAGCTCTGGTGTATGTGGCTGGCACCTTAGCCACTTGAACTACAGGCACCAAGCCACATATAGATATTTTTCAATGAGATATATAGCATGTTTTCTAGGATGAGTTCACAAACTTGATTGTCAGACCTCACATGACATTTCTAGAAAGGGAAAAACTATAGAGACAGAAAACAAATTAATGGTTATCTCAAGAGTCAGGATGGAAGAAGAATTAACTGCAAGCAAGCATGAGGAAAGTTTCTGGAGAGATAAAGGGGCTCCAAACTGGATTACAACAGTAAATGTTAAATAGTTTTAGTTCTTAAATTTAAGCTTTCCATCCATGCTGAATTAATTTTTTGTTTTAATCTAAATAACAAATATTTATTTTCTTACAGTTCTGGAGATTAGAAGTACAAGATCAGGTGCCATTGGGATTGGTGTTTTGTGAGAGATTCTCTCCCAGGCAGGCAGATGCCACCTTGTTATGTCCTCACACGGCCTTTCCTCTGCATGAAGGCACGGAGGAAGAGAGCTGTCTGGTGTCTCTTCCTCTTCTTTATAAGATACCAGTCCTATTGGATTAGGGCCTCATTCCTTTTCATTTTTCTGATTTTTTAATTATGTTAAAATACACATAACATATACCACCTTGACTGTTTTTTGCCTACCCTTGCCTCATACAGGCTATTTGAAGCTACTCCAGGAACTTACACTTGGTTGTCAGGAGGTGAGAGTGGATAGGTAGCTGCTACTATGGTAACAGCTGAAATTGACTGAAATTAATTACACATTACTATATGAGCCTAGAAGTTGCAAGCCTTCAATAGACTTGAGTCCCAAAGTAATTTTATGAGACAGACTCTGCCAATATAATTTTTGTCTAGGTGGGGAGACCAATTCCTGGTGCTTCCCTGAATCCTGCATTAATTCTTATGTTTGGTGTGAGGTAAAGATCCAATTTCATTTTTCTCTTTTTTTGGCACATGGATATCCTGTTTTCCCATTGAATCCCATTGAATAATCTTGGCACCCTTGTCAAAAATCAATTGAGTATAGATATGAGGATTTATTTCAACTTTATTTCTTTGGCCTATGTGTTCATCTTTATGCCAGTACCATACTGTATTGGGAATTGTGAGTTCTTTAACTTTTTTCATCTTTTTCAAGATTGTTCTGGTTATTTGCAGTCCCTTGAAATTCCATATGAATTTTAGTAAGGGATTTTCTATTTCTGAAAAAACAAAATAATAAAAGAAAAAAATGACAGTGGGATTTTGATAGGAATTGCATTAAATCTGCATATCACTTGGGTGGTACTGTTGTCTTAACTATATTAAGTTTTCCAATACATGAACCTGGGATGACACTTTTCTACCTATTTAGATTTTCTTTAAGTTTTTCAGCAAAATATGTTGTATAAGTATTATGTTTTTTTAGTTTAATTTATTATAATTACTTTTTTTGATGTTTTAAAGATAGAAGTATTGTCTTAATTTCTCTTTTGAAATAGTCATTGCTAATGTATAGAAATGCAACTAAATTTTATGCGTGTCCTACAACTTTACTGAATTCATTTACTTGCCCTATTGTGTATGTGTTTATGTTTATGTATGTAGAAAGAGAGGGAAAAGGAAAGAGAAAGATAATTTTGCATTTACAATAGAGAATACCTATTTTTAATTATCTAAGAACATTTACAAAAATTCATCATGTACATAAAGATCTCAGTAAATCTCCCAAATTCCCTTACCACAATATAACAAAATAAAAAAATAGAAATAAAACAATTGTCAAAAAGAATCACCTGGAATTCTAAAACCACTTTTCCAAATAACTCAAATCAAAGAAATAAAGATCTATTCAGAAAATAATAACAGGAAGTAAACTACTTTGGGTTTTTTTGTTTATTTGTTTGTTTTGTTGTTGTTGTTTGAGACAGATTCTCACTATGTCACCCTTCTTAGAGTGCTGTGGCATCACAGCTCATAGCAACCTCCAACTCCTGGGCTTAAGCAATTCTCTTGCTTCAGCCTCCCAAGTAGAGGGGACTACAGGCGCCCACCACAATGCCCGGCTATTTTTTTTTGTTGCAATTGTCATTGTTGTTTAGCAGGCCTGGGCTGGGCTTGAACCTACCAATCTCGGTGTATGTGGCCAACACCCTACTCACTGAGCTACGGGCACTGAGCCAAGGAAGTAAACTACTTTGAATACCAACAAAATTGTACTCAGAGGAAAATTTATATTTTTGATTTTTCATTATAAAGCAAAAAAGACCAAAACAAATGAATATGAATTATTCACCTTGTAGAAATTCAGATTCTTTTTTTTTCGTTTTGAGACAGAGTCTTGCTCTGTTGCCTAGGCTAGCACTCTGTTTAATTTCATCTGAGTTGATTTTTGTTTTTGCAAAGAATCTGAATTTAGGCTGAGTGAGGCAGCTGATTTTGTAATCTTAGCACTCTGGGAGGCCAAGGTGACAGGATTGCTTAAGCTCAGGAGTTTGAGGCCAGCCTGAGCAAAAATGAGACTCAGTCTCTATAAAAAATAGAAAAATTAGCCATATGTGATGGCAGGAGCCTAAAGTCCCAGCTACTCAGGGGGCTGAGTCAGAAGAATTGTTTGACCCCAGGAGTTCAAGGTTGCAGTGAGCTATAATGATGCCACTGCACTTTAGCCTGGGCAACAGAGTGAGAGACTCTCAAATTTAAATTAAATTAAATTAATAAATAAATAGATAAAATTTCACTAGGAGAAAATGCAAAATACTTACTTATGCAAAATCATACTTACCTTGTCCTTCAGAAAGCACTTAGCCATCTGTCTCAGCAGAGGGTCTTTCCTTCCTCCACTGTGCCCACTGTCCTTTTATGGAGAGTCACATACAGTCTTCCTCATAGGTTAGAGCCCACTCCCCATAGATTTAAAGGTAACCTTTAAAATCCTGCAGATTCCACCCCTGCACAGCTTAGGTAGGGAACAGTCCTCCAGGAACTCAGTACCAGTTATTCTCTCATTTAACCTCTCATCATGAAGGAGGTACTATGATTACTGCCACTAAATAGATAGGGCTTACTGAATAGTTAAAGTGAATTTGCTCAGCAACGTACAGCTATGCTGAGCAGAGTCAGGAGTATAGATGAAGTTTGCATGGCTCCAAAGACACTGGTATTATTTTTATGCTCTAATTTCCCATGTTTTAAAAGTTTTTTTTCTCCATAATTGTTGTATGCATACGAAATATAATACGTATGCCAACCTTGGTCTTTTTTTGGCCCTAGCAATGACCTGAAGCAGGAGCCCCAGCATAGCCCCTGAGCATGGGACACCACCTTGTGGTATGACTGCCACAAGGTGGCAGCAGAATCTGAAAGTTTTTCACTAACTGTCCCCAGCCTTTCTTGCCTTTCAAGTGTCGGCACAGGCTAGGGGAGGTCTCCTGTTCTCAAAGTCCTTCGGTCTCTGGTCTGCTTTCCATCATTCCGCTCCATTGCCTCCCACAAAATGAGCAACACAATGCTGACTTGCATTAAAACACTGCTGCTGCTAATTCACAGTGAATCTTCTGTGGTTGAGTCCTGGTCAAGATATTATATAAACTGTATAAGCAACTAGTGTGGATAATGAATGTTTAGAAATTAGTTATTTTGTTTCTTGACGTGTTTATTTTGATTTAAATAATATAAAGGCTTCCTGAGTTGCCACCTTATCACTTTATTCCAAATTTTAGCATCTAGTTTTTAGCAAAATCTAGCAAAATCCATGGACTTCCTAGAACTAGCAAAATCTGAGGCCTGGGAAGCTATCCCAAAGGTGAGAAAACTAAAATTCATAAAACTTCCCAACATTGCTGAGTAGACCTGTCTCTATCTGTCTACAATTGTTATCAATTTCTCTGAGATTTGGCATGAATTTGCCATGATTTGTGCCTTTTATTTTTATGTTTTTATGGTACTGTATGAGGAAGTTAAAACAGGCTGCATTGAGGACTAGAGCCAGAACACCCTTTGAAACACAGCTGGGCTGAATGTTTGGCAGTCCTGTGGAAAAGCCAGATACTGAATTCAAAGCTTTCTGAAGTTGCACAAGGGAAGTGGCATTTTCCTCTCTCCTTCCCTCTCTTCCCCACCATGCTCACTTCACACTATCTTCAGGAAGGCAAGGGGATCTGCCTAGATATAATAGTCTGTGGTGCTGGGAAAGACTCTCAGGCCTATAGCCCCAGCAGGAATGAAGAAGGATTTTATGGACCTTGTTAAAAAAATTCTGCCATGTGCCTGTAATTCTAGCAACTCCAGAGGCTGATGTAGGAGGAGCACTTGAGCCCAGGAGTTCAAGGCTGCAGTGGGCTGTGATAGTACCACTGTACTCCAGCCTGGGCAAATGAGAGTGAGATTGTCTTTAAAAAGAGAGAGAAGGGCGGTACCTGTGGCTCAGTGAGGAGGGCGCTGACCCCATATACTGAGGGTGGAGGTTTCGAACCTGGCCCCGGCCAAGCTGCAACAACAACACAAAATAGCTGGGCATTGTGGTGGGCGCCTGTAGTCCCATCTACTGGGGAGGCTGAGGCAAGAGAATCACCTAAGCCCAAGAGCTGGAGGTTGCTATATTCTGTGATGCCACGGCACTCTACCAAGGGTGACAAAGTACAACTCTGTCTCTAAAAAAAAAAATTAGAAATAAAAAAAGAAAGAAAATTCTGCTCTCTTTCTGCATAGTTGGTTGCAGCAAGGGGTAACCCCCACGGCATGATTCTCCTTATCGCCCTCTCTCTTCCATGAGGCTCTTACTAACCAAAGAAGCCCTTTCAGGTATAGGTTCCTGACCACACACTATTCTGCAGCGGATGAGGCCCCCACCCTGAAAAGTCCCAATTGTCACTGTAGCCTTCCTCTTATGAAGTCTCAAACATCTGGGAATTTTTGCTCTGCAGTGTGGGCTGGGCAGAGAAGAAGTGGCCTGCCTCAGCACCTGGAGACCCAGTTCTGAAGGTTGTTCTAGGTTTACTTCCTCCTCTGAACTTGACAGTTGAGAGAAATGACCATTTATTTAACAGCCCACAGGAGCTCAGGGTGTCTCGGCCCACTCAGGATCCCTTGCAGGAGGAGCCAAGCTCAGTTACTCCACCCGTCAGGGATAACACTCACTCCCTTGAGCAAGAAAGTCAGCCACAAATATGCAGAAATATGAGCAAAGTCAGGAGTGAGTAGAAAGCCATAGGGAGGAGAGGGAACAGCTCTGGAAAAATCTAGCCATTGCTATTGAATATTTGGTAGTTCAAAACATTTTAAATTTGGATTTTCAAGGGTGGATTAATAAGGGAAGAGGAGAAAATTATAACTGGGCAGGTGAAACCCATTCTAGGGGTGGGCCCAGCAATCTCTATCTTAACCAATCCTCCTGGTGTTTCTTTTCTTTTTGGGGGGACAAAGTCTCACTACGTTGCCCTCAGTAGAGTACTATGACATCACAGCTCCCAGCAACCTCAAACTCTTGGGCTTAAGCAGTTCTCTTGCCTCAGCCTCTGGAGTAGCTGGGACTTCAGGTGCCCGCCACAACATCCGGCTATATTTTGGTTGCAGTTGTCATTGCTAAGGCCCAGGCCAGGCTCAAACCTATCAGTTTAGGTGTATGTGGCTGACACCCTACCCATTGAGCTATAGGCACTGTCCTCCTGGTGTTTCTGATGCAGATGCAAGCTTGAGAACCAATGGTTAGGACACACCTCTCACCCAAGTTAGGCCACTTCATGTGTCTCCTATGAAGAAAAATGGAAATAGCTTGGGAAAATATTTTTTTTTTTTTTTTTAATTCTTGTTGTTGGTGTTATTGTTGTTTTTTACAGATGGGGTCCTTCTGTGTTTCCCAGGCTGGTCTTGAACTACTGGTCTCAAGTGACCCTCCCATCTCAGCCTCCTGAGTAGCTGGGGTTATGAACATGTGTCACAGTGCCCAGCTTCTTTCTGTTTTGATGGAGCATGTTCTTAGTAGATTCCTGAAAAAATATGCATTGGAAGTAAATTTATGAGATCTGAATGTAGTTTTATTTTATAGTTATCCTTTTCTTTTTCTTTTTTTGAGACAGGGTCTCACTCTGTCACCCTGGGTAGAGTATAACCTCCTGAGTAGGTAGAACTATAGGTAACTGCCACCACACCTGGCTAGTTTTTCTATTTTTTAGTAGAAATGGGGTCTCACTCTTGCTCAGCCTGGTCTTGAACTCCTGAGCTCAAGTAATCCACTTGCCTCAGCCTCCCAGAGTGGTAGAATTATAGGCATGAGCCACCATGAGCCTCTATATTCATAGTTGGTGAAAATAATAACCTACAATTCTAAGTTGAAAATAATATTTCTTCAGGGTTTTAAAGGAAAGCGTTCCTTTCTTGCCTTGTAACTTACAACTAAGAAATCTGATTCTATTTTAGTTCTTGGACTTTTATAGGTGACTTGTTTGTTCTTCTTTGGAACTTGTAGAAGCTTTTCTTTATCTCTGGTATCTTGAAATTTTACTTGAGTGGTTTCCATTAATTTTGCTGGCCATTTGATGAGCTCCTTAAAGCAAGGGATACATATGTGATGGCTACTTTTAGGTATCAACTTCACTGGATTAAGGGATATCTAGATAACTGATGAAGAATTATTTCTGGGTATGTCTGTGACAGTGTTTATGAAAGAGCTTGGCACATGAGTCAGAGAACTGAATAAGCGTAATTTTTTTTTTTTATTTTTATAAAGTCCAACTTATCTACTTTTTTCTTTTATTGTTTGTACTTGTGGTGTCATATCTAAGAATCCCATTGATAAATCCAAGCCCACAAAAATTTACTACTATATTTTCTTTAAGAGTTTTATAGGCCCAGCGCCTGTGGCTCAAGGGCTAAGGCGCCAGCCACATACACCTGAGCTGGCAGGTTCAAATCCAGCCCAGGCCCACCAAACAACAATGACAGCTATAACCAAAAAATAGCTGGGTGTTGTGGTGGGTGCTGTAGTCCCAGCTACTTGAGAGGTGGAGGCAGGAGAATCGCTTGAGCCCATGAGTTGGAGGTTGCTGTGAGCTGTGATGCCACAGCACTCTACCCAGGGCAACAGCTGGAGGCTCAGTCTCAAGAAAAAAAAAAAGAGTTTTATAGTTTGGACTTTATATTTAGGTCTTTGATTCATTTTGTGTATATCATGTGAGGGGTCCAAATTTGGATTTGAGGGGGTTACCTGACAATTCTACTCCTAAGTATATATCCAAAAGAAATAAAAACATATGTTAACACAAAAACTTACACATAAATGCTCATAGCAACTTTATTCATAATACCAAAAGGTAGAAACAACCCAAATGCCTATAAATGAATGAATGGATGTGGTGTATCCATTCATATAATGGAATAGTATTCAGCCATATAAAGGAATGAAGTACTGATACACTTTACAACATGGTGAAGCTTGTAAACATTTTTATATGGCAAAACCAGATACATAATGTCACTTATATGATCCTGTTTATTTGAAGTGTCCAGAATAGGGAAATCTATAGAGATTGAAAGTAGATTAGTAGTTGCTTAGGGCTGGAGAGGGTATGGGGAGAGTAAAGAGTGATAGCTAAAGGATATAAGTTTCTTTTTGAGGTAATGAAAATATTTAAAAATTAATTGTAGTGAAGATCACGCAACTTTGTGAATATACTAAAAACTATTGAATTATACTACATTTTAAATGTGTGAATTGTATGGCATATGAATTTTATCTCAATAAAGCTGTTATTGAAATAAAAACAAATTCTCATCCAGTATCATGACTATGTTCTCCTTTACCTATCTTCCTGAGTATATAATTATTAGTGGTGTTTTTTGCAGTTTTTTTTTTTTTTTTTTTTTTGGCTGGGGCCGGATTTGAACCTGCCACCTCTGGTATACGGGGCCGGCACCCTACTCCTTTGAGCTACAGGCACCGCCCGGTTTTTGGTGTTTTTTGTTTAATTGTTTTAGTTTTCTGCTACTCCTTGCATCTGTTTCCATCAAGTTGCCTTTTTTCCTATTTATTTTGCTCTTTGTTTTTCATGTTGGAGGCTTTCCTCAAATGTCTGGCAATGTTTGACTGTTCACATTAAAGGAGTATTAGAGAGCTAATTGGAAGTCTCATGGGTGTGTGTGTGTTTGTGTGTGCATGTACATGAGTGTGTGTATGGTGGGCACATACTGATCAGCAGGCCAGTAAGAGTGAGAGTACCCTACAGCCTCCAGCGGTAGAGTGAATGGTGGGGAGGATTTAGGGGAGGAACACAGCTGCTGCCTCACGGAGCTTAGATGTCAGCACCTGCATCCTCTCAGGCTGGCCAGATTCTCCTGAGAAGATTCCCTAATCTGCAGCATAAATTCACGAGCCTGGCCCCGCACTCCTGGAACTGAGCAGAAGACCACATAATAAGTCCTTATCCAGAGGTATGAATGTTAGAATTAGGAGCACAGAGGACTGGGAAGGAGGGCTTATCTTGCCATGGGCTCAGAGTGGAATCAGTCCCTCCTTTCTATAATTTGGTATAAAAATGTCTGTCCTATCTACCTTATAGAGTTGTTAAGAAGGTAGAACCAGATAAAGTATGTGAATCTGTTCTGAAAATGGTAAAACACTATTTGGGCACATTACTGAACACTGGGAAAATATCCCAGTATATGAATAAGACTGGACTCTTGTTCTCAAGGTTTCAAAATAGAGGAGACAGACAAGCAGACAGACAGTTACAACTCAGTGTGTTTCATGCTGTGATGAGGGTTGGCATAGAGTCTAGGGAGAACATGTGAGATGAGGATCTTATTCCATGTTGCTGCAGGGAGAGATCAGGGAAGTCTTCCTAGAAGTTATCTTTAAAGATGAAAAGTGGGTAATTAAGTGTAGAAGGGAGAATGATCTGTAAAGCATAGGAGTATGAAAGAGAATAATGTGTTAGAGAAACTACATGTGGTTTCCTATGCCAGGTATAGGCTAGGAGTAGAGGCCTGTGAGGTTGGGTGCTGTGGTTTGCATGTGCTAAAACTCATGTTGAAATTTTATCCCTGATGTAGCAATTTTGGAAGGTGGGGGTAGTGGGAGATACTTGGATCTTGCGGACGGATCCCCCTGAATAGATTAATGCTTTCGGACGGATCCCCCTGAATAGATTAATGCTTTCTCTCAGAAAAAGTAGGGTCTCTTGCTCTCTTGTGAATGGATTAGTTCCATTAGTTCCATCCTCAGCCTTCCAGTAGCAGAATTATGACTCAAATAAACCCCTTTTCTTAGAAATTACCCAGTCTCAGGCATTCTGTTTTAGCTACACTAAATAGACTAAGACACTGGGTGTGCAGGCAGGGTCAGTAACAGATCTGGTACATTTTCCTAAGGGTCTGCATTTGAATTTTATCATGAAGGTGGCTTTAGACTTGATCAGGTTTGCATTTTAGATATCCCTTCTTTCCTCAGTCAGTATGGAAAATGATACGGAGAGGATGATGTTAGAGGCAAGGTAGCCAGTTATGGTGTTGTTGCAGTAAGTCAGAAACTAGAATGATACTAGAGAGGAAGGATGGATTTGAGGGATATTTAGGAAATTAAACCCATAGCACTTGGTGAATAACCAAGTGAAAGGCATTAGGGCTTGCTCCCTGGTTTCTGGTCTGAGCAAAGGATGGATACTGATATCATTGTCTGAGAATGGAACACAGGAGAAGTAGATTTCATTCATTTATTCCATAAATATATACTGAGCACCTACTTACTACATACTATGCAGAACACTAAAGTCTGTAAAATAAATACTATCTTTACCTCTAGTGAACTTATAATTTAATGAGGTAAACAGATATTATAAAATAATCAGGTAACTATGATTATGAATTGTAGAGTGTATATAGATAGGGCTTTTGAGAAAATATACCTCATGATTTAATTTGGAGTTGATGACAAAGGCAGGCTTCCCTGCAATAAGGTCTGAATGAGGAAAGGGAATAGAAGAGAAGGGGTGGGGGACAGTGGAGGGAGGTGTCCCTAAGGCTATAGGGCCAGTGTGTGGGCAGCCATGGTGGCTTGCATTGGCTAGTGAGGAGGGAGTGGTGCAAAATAAAGTACGGGATGGGGGAAGGGAAAGTTGGGTTTTTATTAATATCATGATAGCAATGGATGGCCATTTAAGGGTTTGAAGCAGATTAATGACATAATCTGATTTGTGTGTTTAAAAGTATCCATAAAATGAGTTTGAATGGGATAAGCATGTTAGGAGGATAAAGCTATGGTCTAAATGAAAGATGATGGTGGTATGAGAGGGAGAGAAGGCCTTAATATCTGGGGGTGAGGGATGAAAGATGTGTTTACAACACAGCATGAGGCGATTTTCACGTGACCACAAGCAGCCTTCCACACACCAACACTACGTTTACACTTCTGCTCCTCATTCCCTGTGGACTTGGTCCTACGCTACATGCACAAATGCATGCGTGCCCATATCTCTGCTCTTCTGCCTCTGTCAATCTTTGGAGGGAAAGTTTTCTCTGTCTATCATCTCAGAGGGAGAATTTAGGGTAGATTTGGGCAAGGAGATAAACATACATGGATGAGATGAGAAAAGTGAGGTCCCAAGGTGTGGGTCACTCTAGCTCAACAAATTTGTGACTTTGGCTAGCCAGGCCCTCCTCCAGAGCCCTGGAGAAAAGATAGCCAGCTGCTCCTCTTCAGACCTAGTTCCCTGGGCCCTGGGCCCTGGAGAAGCTGCACCAGAGTGCCATGGCAACAGAGTCAGGTGACAGATGGAAGTCCCCCACCTCCATGCCCTGGGGACCTGGTGCATGCCAGGTGGAAGAAGGTTAGGGAATTGGACCCATGGGCTTTTTTGCAGGGCTGTTTAGTTGTCTTGATGACAGACACAGCTGAGCTGTGGTGTTTTTGATTCAGCCCTCACAAACTCAGCCTGAGAGGAGGGGTGGTGGGGCTAAGGGAGAAAATGCCAGAGTTCACCAAGGAAGGAGCCAGAGAAGGTACAGAGAGATAGAGAAACAGAGAGACAGAGAGGAGAGAGAGAAGCTAGTTGCTGGCTTCCAAGTGACAATCAAAAGCAAGGAAGTGCTCAAAAAACAAGAGGGGGGCATGTCAAAAGAATACAGGAACTGACATAAAGGAGTTCCCAATGACCAAAGCTGAAACAATTTGAGCAATAAGATGAATAACACAGTATTGGATTATTACCCAAAATATAAATGTACATATATCTGCTGTTACAAAAATGCATGTTTGAATAATAATTAAATGAAGAAGGGTGAGATATCTTCCTTTCTCAAGAATTTCATTTAATATACATTATATATATATATATGTCCTCTTCTAGGACATGAAGCTGAGTTCCTCTTTCACCCATGTAGATGGACTTGACTTAATGACTGGATTCCAAAAGAGAGTTTGGAAAAAAAAAAAATAGCAACACTATGGTGGAGAAACCTGACACTGTCCTAACCATGTGATGTCATATGAACATTGTATGCATTTATGTACCCACTGCTACGATACAGAAAGCACTTCACCTCTGCAATATTCTTTCTGAAAACTCATAACCCCAGTCTGGTCATGGGAAAAATATCAGCTGAACCTGAATGGTACTGCCTCAAACCATCAAGGTCATGAAAAGCAAGGAAAATGTGAAAAACTGTCATAGATTGAGAAGACTAGGAGACATGATGACTAAATGCAATGTGGGATCCTGGATGGAATCCTAAAGCAGAACAGGATAATAATGGAAAAGTCCAGGGAAATATGAATGAAATCTGGAGTTCAGTTAACAGAAATGTCCCAATATTGGTTTCTCAGTTTTTTCAATGTACCATGTAATATAAGTTGATAATAGTAGGGGAAACAGAAATTGGGTGAGAGGTATAAGGAACTCTGTACTATTTTAACAAATTTTCTCCAAATCTAAAATTATTCCAAAATAAAAAAATTTATTAGGCCAGGTGTAGTGGCTCAGCCTGTAATCCTAGCACTCTGGGAGGATAAAATAGGTGGATTGCCTGAACTCACAGGTTCGAAACCAGATTGAGCCAGAGTGAGACCCCTGTCTTTAAAAATAGCTGGGCATTGAGGCAGGCCTCTGTAGTCCCAGCTATGGGGGAGGCTGAGGCAAGAGAATCACTTGTGCCCAGGAGTTTGAGGTTGCTGTGAGGTATGATCCCACACACTCTACTAAAAGCAACAAAGTGAGACCCTGTCTCAAAAAAAATTTTATTAAAAATATGTATCTAAGGCTTGGTGCCTATAGCACAGTGGTTATAGCACCAGCCACATGCACCAAGGCTGGCAGGTTCAAACGCGGCATGGGCCAGCTAAACAACAATGACAACTTCAACAAAAAAATTGCTGGGCATTGTGGTGGGCACCTGTAGTCCCAGCTACTTGGGAGGCTGAGGAAAGAGAATTGCTTAAGCCCAAGAGTTCAAGGTTGCTGTGAGCTATGATGCTACAGCACTCTACTGAGGGTGACATAGTAAGACTGTTTTTTATATATATATATATATATATATATATATAATCTAGTAGCTTATTGAGTCAGTACATAGAGAGTTTTCTCATTTTTTTTTTTATGGCTGCATGGTACTCCATTGTGTGGATTTACTATAATTTATTTAAGTCATCTACTAGTGGATATTTTGGTTGTTTCTTTTTGCTATTACAAACAATGGTACTTGAATGATATGTCATTTACACATGTGTGAGGGTATCTGGAGAATAAATTCCCAGAAGTGTCATTGTTGAATTTAGAAAATATTGGCACTTGTCATTTTGATCAATACTGCCAAATTACCTTCCTTAGATGTTGAAACAATTTATACTTCCATCAGCTATGCAGGAAACACTTCTTTCTTCACACTCTCTCAAAATGGATTAAGACCAAACTTTAAAAAAGAATTCGTTATTTTTGCCAACATGATGGGTAAAAATTGATCTTTTGGTATAAAATTTAAGTCTTCTTATATATAGGGCTAAGCATCTTTTCATTTGTTTCCAAGTCTTTTTTCTCCTTTTCTGTGAACTGTCTTAAGTGGATATTTTTGTAATAAATAAATAAATAAATACTCCCAAATCTTCTAGACAGTAGAAGTTCCCAGTATGTCAATAAATTAGAAAATACAGAATGTTGATGAATTTAGCAGTTTCCAGGGTCTAGGAGGTGGTGATTCTCAGTCTCTGTGGCAGGGGGCACTCACTTCTGGCTCTCTCAGCCTTCTTCCAGGTTGTCATCATTCTTCTGGCCAAGGTTCTCTCTCTTGCTTTCCCCAGGGTGGTCTGTACCCTGAGCTGTAAAACCGCAATAGGATTCTGAATGGGGTTCTTCATGTTGCCTGCATATGGCAGCTAAGGCTCAAAGCTGGCCACAAAATACTCCCCCAAACAAACAAAAATGCTGAATACTTCATATCCACAAAGAAAGTCATCAATAGTGCAGCGTCTGTGGTTCATTGGGTAGGGCGCCAGCCCCATATACCGAAAGGGTGGAGGGTTCGATCCTGGCCCCCGCCAAGCTGCAAAACAAAAAAATAGCCGGGCATTGTGGCGGTCGCTTGTAGTCCCAGCTCCTCGGGTGGCTGAGGCAAGAGAATCCCGTAAGCCCAAGAGCTGAAGGTTGCTGTTAGCTGTGCCGCGACGGCACTCTACCGAGGGTGGCAAAGTGAGACTCTGTCTCCTAAAAACAAACAAACAAACAAACAAAAAATGAAAGTCGTCAATAATTTAAACCAGATCTCTTTTCTAGGGATTATGAAGAAATAGGGAAAATGGCCCTACCACCCACAACATTGAATACCCGCATATGAGAAGGGGGGAAGTTAGGAGGAGAGGTCAGTTCTGTGGGACAACATGTGCATTGTAAGGGATGATTCTCCTGGCTTCTCTTCCTATAAGCAAAGAAAAGGGGAAGCTCCAAGAGGACAAGTCACAGAGCATGGGGAGAGAACAGCATTCCATTTCTGAGGGTTGTCAGTTGGACAGTGGAGTCCCTAATCTTGCCTCAGCTTATCTAAGCAGCAAAGAAAAGATAGCAGAGGGGAGGAAGCAGGGAACAGTGAAGCTGCTCACTTTGGTATTGAGCTGCCTGAGTGTCCTGACAGGCAGCAGCTCCCACCCCCACTCTGGGCCTCAATGGAAGGGGCCCTGGGGCCTTGTGTATCAGGGCATCAGGTGCTTATTCTCTGCCAGCCCAGTCCTCCCCAGTGTCTAAGATGCCAAGAGGCGTGTCCATGTAAAACCTGTGCCTCATCTTCTAGAATGTGGTCCAGGCAGCCAGGACTCCAGAATTTCCTGCGCAATTGTGTCTAAGCTCATTTCTGGGACCTAAGTGGGTCTCTTCCTTCCCATCCTAAGGACATGCTGCCACCAATACATTCACCTCCTACACCTAAGGAATAGCCAAGGAGCTGCTGTTTGTGCAGTGTGGATGGAGCATGGACATTCAAAGCATCCACAAACATGTGAGTCCTAATGGTCAGAGCCCAGGTTATGGTTTTCCCTCTATCTCCATGTTTTGACATAGAAATCTGGGCATCTGACCATCTAAATGCAAATCTAGGCTTCTAGGTCATCATAAATGAAAATCTGTCAAGGTATGAGAATAGAACATATCTTGTTTAGACTGGCTTACAACTTAAAATCATTAGACATTTGGTACGTGAGGCTCCATGTCTGCCCTCTCTCCAGACCTGGCAACGTCAGGTGTAGACTGCAGGCAGGACCCCATCCAGGAGGACTGTCCACTGGCAAGTGACCCTTGCATTTGGGATGATGTGAGCTGTCCCCCTGAGGTGGGAAGTGTTGACCTACATCTTCCACGTGAGTGGGAGTAAAGTAGGAAAGGCCCCGGGAGTCCTGAAAAGAATTCTGAGCATCGCAACTCTATTTAAGGTGGGGTGAGGGGCTCCCCAGAAGCACCAGAAGACATTCCTTTTGCGTTTTAGTTTACTGCAAGAACTGGGTTACACAATTGCTCTAGGTAAGCTGGAGTAATCACATACCCTGCACTGTATCTTACAAAAAAGGAGCAAAAAATTATCTCATGATCTCAAATCAGGCTGCATATTATCATCACCTGGGCAGCTTTAAAAAAAATACCAAATGGGCTCAGTGCCTATGACTCAAGCAGCTAAGGCACCAGTCGCATACACCTGAGCTGGCAAGTTCAAATCCAGCCCAAGCCCGCCAAACAACAATGACGGCTGCAACCAAAAAATAGCTGGGCGTTGTGGCAGATGCCTATAGTCCCAGCTACTTGGGAGGCTGAGGCAGGAGAATCGTTTGAGCCCAGGAGTTGGAGGTTGCTGTGAGCTGTGATGCCACAGCACTCTACCCGGGGTGACAGCTTGAGGCTCTGTCTCAAAAAAAAAAACAAAAAACCCAAATGACCAGGCCCCACCCCAAACCAATTAAATAAGAATTTCTGGGGACGTGACTGGGGTTGTCATTTTAAAAAAAAAAAAAAATCCACAAGTTATTTTTCCTTTTCTTTTTTATTTTTTAAACAAACAGGTTCTTGCTTTGTCAGCTATGCTAGAGTATAGTGGCTATAACCTTCAACTCCTGGATTCAAGCAATCCTCCAACCTTGGCCTCCTGAGGTACTGGGATTACAGGTGTGAGCCACCATGCCCAGCTCATGGATGAGTTTTAAAAGAAATTACTGTGGTAAAATATATGATGAAATTTTCCATTTAAATCTCTGCAGGTGATTCTAATACACTTGAGGACTGAGAATTATTAGACTACCAGGACTGATTGCTTAGAGCTCAATACTCTGCCTTTAACTACATCCAAGTACTTTTAGCAAGGAAGAAGAGAAAAGGCTAATAATGTCTGTGTTACCTGTCACAGTGCATGAAGCCCAGTCAGTTCTGTGGTCTCTGTCCCAAGAACTGGGCTGCATATAATTTTGAAGATAGTGTTGGAGTTGAGAGATATTCAAAGCTGAAGGAATAGTAAAGAGCAGGGGGAGACATTTTGGGTTTGAAAATGCTCTCTACTTATTGGCATACCTGAGATGTAGTCCTTGGATTTCTTTTGTTTGTTTGTGATTTTTTTTTTTTTTTTTGAGACAGAGTCTCACTATGTCCCCCTCAGTAGAGTGCTATGGCGTCACGCTCACAGCAACCTCCAACTCTTGGGCGTAAGCGATTCTCTTGCCTCAGCCTCCCAAGTAGCAGGGACTACAAGAACCCACCACAACACATGGCTACTTTTTTTTTTTTTTAATTGCAGTTGTCATTGTTGTTAACCTGGCCAGGGTGGGTTTGAACCCTTCAGCCCTGGTGTATGTGGCTGGCGCCATAACCACTGTGCTACGGGCAGCAAGCCAGCCCCTGGATTTCTTTTATCTGTGCACACTCTCTCAGGAATCCATCCAGTTTTGTGGATTTAATACCACTTACATTTTTTATGACTCCCAAAATTACATCTCCAACACTAATCTCACATGAACTCTAGACTCATATATTTAACAGCCTATTTGACACTGCAACTAGAATATAAAATAGACATGTCAAACCTAACATGCTCAAAATTGATTCCCAATTTCACCACCCACCTCCCCAACTTGATCTTTCCCAAGTCTTCTGTATCTTAGAAAACAGAAACTCCATTCCTCTAGTTGCTCAGGCCAAAAACCTTAGAATTATCCTTGACTCTACTCTTCCTCTCACACCATATGTCTATTCCATCAGCAAAATTTGCCAGCTCTACTTTCCAAATACATCCAAAATCCAAATGCTTCTCACCACCTCTGTGGTGAGATTGCCACTGTGGTCCAAGCCCTCATCATCTCTTGCCGAAACAGTCACGATGACCTCTTTCTAATTTATGTGCCTGCTTCCTTCCTTCTATTCTTACCATCTGTTCTCTATATTAAGGCCAGAGTAACCTTCTAACATTTAAGTCAGATCATACCATTCCTCTGCTTAAACACTTCAAGGCCCCCACTAGGTCCCTGGTTACTTCTCTATCCGTGGCTTTTACTTCTCTCTGCCTCACTCAACTTGCGCTGACGTTCCTTGACCTGCTAGCATGCCTTTGGTTTAAGGTCTTTGCAATTATTGGCCCTTCAGTTTCTTATGTTTCCCCCAGAAGTCCACATGGTTCTCTGCCTCACTTCCCCTTCAGAAAAATCTACCAAGATCACCTACATAAACCAGCACTGCCTTCTGAGTTCTCTCCATCCTTCTTACTCAACTTCATTTTCTTTACAACACTTAATACAACCTGACATATTCTATAATCATTTATTTATTATCATCTCCTAATACCTAATATAGTGCCTGGCACATAGATGGTGTTCAGTATATTTTCTTATGAAGTGAGTGAGTAGAGCTGGAGGAGAAATGTAATGCTAGAAATTAAAAAGGTTAGAATGGGGCTAGAGTTTAGCACCATGCTAAAGATCTGAGTTCCATTTTGTTGGCAATAATCATTAAGAATTTATAGGAGTGTGCATAGGCAGAATAGTGGCCCCAAGTGATGCCCACATCGTAATCCCTAGAATCTGGGCATAAGTTACCTTGCGTGGCAAAAGGGATTTTGCAGATGTAATTAAGGATCTTGAGATGGGAGATTATCCAAGGTGATCTGGTGAGCCCAAGGTAGTGATAGAAGTCCTTATAAGTGAAGTGGATGTGGGAAAATCAGAGTCACAAAAGGAGATGTAATGAGAAAGCAGGGCTCAGAGCAACAGGACTCCTGGCTTTGAGGATTAGAGGAGACCACAAGCTGAGGAACGCAGTTAGTTTATGTAAGCTGCAAAGATCAAGGAAGTGGATTCTCCCCCAGAAAGATTCTCCCTTGCTGAGACCTTGATTTTAGTCCAGTGAAATCATTTCAGATTTCTGACCTACAGAATGGTAACATAATACATTTGTGTTGTTTTCAGCCATTAAGTTTGGGTAATTTATAACTATAGCAGGTAACTGATACACAGTAATAGTAGCATAATATTTATATTTTAGAAAGGTAACTCCATCTTATCTTCACAACCTAAACCTCAAAACACTTATGTCTGTACTCTCCTCCCCATTAAAATGGATGAATATTGATGCCCCCAACTAAGCTAATGTTAACTGTTGACTCCCCAAAATAGCATTAGAAAAATCTGTCAAGTTGAACTTCATTTGTTTGACTCACTCACTGCAATAGGGAGAGGTTGCTAGAACCTTAGTGGTGTCCCAAAATGGGGAAATTAGGACAGAATATTTACAGGGTTTTAGGTCCTGGTCTGTATTTTGCAAGGTGCAGAACTGGTTAGAATTGGACAGAATTTAAAACAACTTCAGATTGGTGAGCACCATTAGGTAAAAGTTTATTAAATCTTTTTTTAGGGGGGGGAGGATAGAGTCTCAAGCTGTCACTCCTGGGTATAGTGCTGTGATGTCATAGCTCACAGCAACCTCCCACTCTTGGGTTCAAGCCATCCTCTTGCCTCAGATTTTCTATTTTTAGTAGAGATGGGGGTTGTGCTCTTTTGCTCTTGCTCAGGCTGTTCTTGAACCTGTGAGCTCAAGCAATCAACCACGTTGGCCTCCTAGAGTGCTTGGATTATAGACTTGAGCCACCACACCCAGCCTTATCAAATCTTGGTAAACATTTTAGCTAGTTCACCATCTTATCTTCCAGGAGCAGGTATTTTCTGGAGCAATTGGTTATTTTCACATCATCTCAGTGTTGTTTAATACAAGGACAGCAAAGTATGCCCTGTCCCAGCACTGTTAAATATAGGATCAGGGAACTATATTGGTATCAATTCACCAAAAACTCTAACAGTGGTCTAAGTATAATACCATTCCTTCTCTTTACTTGAGGACTTTCATCCTCCACCTTGCCTCTTTCTTGAGCATTGTCATTTATCTTACTTTACTAGATCATTCTCATCTCTTATAAAATAAAATAAAATAAAATAAAATAAAATAAAATAAAATAAAATATAAAATACAATAAAATAAAATAAAATTCCCCCACTGGCCTCTTTTACATCTGCTCTATCCTTGAAAGAGTTGTCCATGGTGATTGCATTTGCCTTGTCACCTTCCCTTCCAGCTGGCTCTCTCTCATTTGCCCTCGATTCTCATGCCACACCAGCCTTTTTAGGTCCCTGGAACACTCCCAACATGTTTCTGCCTTAGGGCTTTGTACTATCTGTACCCTTTCCCTGTACTGCTCCCTCTCTCCCACTATCTCCACATGGCTTCTTCTTGTCATTTAGAGATCAGCTTAAATTTCCCTTCCTCAGAGACACCTTCTGTAACCATTAATCCTGAAACCACCTATGTAGGCACTATTATGTCACTTCATTAAAAAATATTTACTTGTTTTTACTGTGGCAAAATACACGTACAATTTAGTAACATTTTAGTGCATACACATTGCTGTGCAACTGCTGCCATCATTCATCTCCAGAACTTTTTCATCTTCTCAGGCTGAACCCACGTACCCGTTAAAAAACAATGTCCCGTTCCTCCCTCTCCTCAGCCCTTGGCAATCACTGTTCTACTTTTTGTCTCTATGGATTTCACTATTCTAGGTACCCTATCATGGTGGAATCATACAATATTTGTCTTTTTGTGTCTGGCTTATTTCACTAAGCATGTCTTTTTTAAGTTTCATCCATATTGTAGCATGTGTCAGAACACATCCCTTTTTAAGAATGAATAATATTCCATTGTACTACTTTTTATCTGTTTATCTGTCAGTGGAAATTTGGGTTGTTTCCATCTTTTGACTGTTGTAAATAATGTTGCTATGAATATTAGTGTGCACATATCTCTTCCTGCTTTCAGGGCTTCTTGGGTATAGACCAAGAAGTAAGTGGAATTGCTGGATCATATAGTAGTTCTATGTTTAATTTTTGAAGAACCGCCACAGTGTTTTCCACAGAGGCTGTATAATTTTGCATTCCCACCAGCAATGCACAAGGGTTCCAATTTCTCTGCATCCACACCAAAATTGGTTGTTTTCTATTTGTTTACAATAGCCATCCTGAAGGGTTTAGGTGGCAGGTCATTCACTCCATTTTAATTCTTTAAGGAGCCCCTCCCTGCGTGTATCTGAATTTTACACACAGACACTTTTTTCTCCCCCAACTGTATTGTAAGCTCAGTAAGAACAGAAATCTTTTTTTTTTTTTTTTGTAGTTTTTGGCTGGGGCCAGGTTTGAACCCGCCACTTCTGGTATATGGGGCCGGTGCCCTTCTCCTTTGAACCACAGGCACAGCCCAAGAACAGAAATCTTATCTCTCTTGATCATCACTGTATCTCCAGCATCTAAGAGTTCCTGGAAAATAGTATCAACAATAGCAATAACAATTATAGCATATACAATAGCCAGCACTTATCCAGCACTTACTATGTGCCAGGTACTGTCTTATTACCATATAACAATCCTATAGGACAGGTAGTATTATTTCTTTTTCAACTAACTGTCTCACATACTTATTACTGAACCAGCTTATTAGTCAGAGCATATAAACAAAGAGATAAATCATTTTCCCATTGAAATATGTCTGGCTGTCCAGGTAGTAGTGACATTTTCTGCTTATCATTTGGTAAGATATAGTGACCTTGATACAGCATAAACATGTGTACCATATCATGTGAAATTCCTTATAGACCCAGCTTGATTTTTCTCTAATGTCTCCTCTTTGAGTTGTACCTAATTTTATTACGAGTTTTTATTCAAGTCTGCTGGGGAATGGGACAATTTTGCTTTTGTTTATTGGCCAGAAATCACTTGGTTCTGAAGGTCTTGTGAGAAGACCTGGAAAGAAATGGAGTCAATTGCATATACCATGGTGGCAGAGAAAGGGAGAGAGAGGAGAGATATTATTATTATTCTGATTTTATAGATAGAAAAATTGAGGTACAGGGAATATAAGCAATTTGCTGAAGGTCACACAGTTACTGTCACTGTCGTTGCTCAAAAAGTACATTTTGAATAGAAGAGCAAATCACTAAATGATGGGGAAGGAGAATTTTAGGAAAACGAATTGGTAAACTATTATAAAATCCTGGCACAAGACATTACACCTTGACCTGCAGTCGTAGCAGTGGTGAAGATAAGGAAGAGGGGGCTCCAAGCCACTGTGGAAGTAGAATTATTGACAAGATTTCATGATGAAAATGAGTATTCAGGAATGTCTTTTTAGTGTGCAGGAAAATTAGATTGCCTAGGATGGGCACATGGGTGGTGAGGGGCCTGAGAGGCAGAGTTGAGGAGAGTCTGTACTTGGAAGGTAAGGAAAAAACTAACACTAAGCAGGCCTGCTTATCCCGTACATTTTGGTACTTGGTTATTTTCAACTTAACACATTACTCTATCTGTCTTTGTGAAATTTTCTATTTGGTGCAGAGCAGAATAACATATCGAGTTTCTAATTTGACTTTCATTCTCCTGATTTATTTTTCTTTTCCAAGAAGGAAGTTGGGCTTTGGATGCCATTGGCAGACCATTGGCATGGCGAGGCAAGTTGTCAGAAGGAAGTCTAAATTTCTTGGTGATTTGATGGTAGGCTTGGGAAGTGGGAGCATAATAATATCTGGAGAATTAGGCTGAAGCAGAGAGGGCAGAAGGGAGGGAAGAGTCCTTCAAGATTTGGGAGGTTCTGAAGCAGGAGAAAACCCCAGCCTGCCCTGATGGGGCACTGTAGAGATGGTGGGACAGTAGACGGGAATGGCCACCCAGTGCACTCCAGACACCAGGAGACCTAATCCCACAACGCTTCCTGAAGGGAACAATAGTCTGGGAGTTTTTTTTCTTTTCTTTTTCTTTTTCTTTTTTCTTTTTTTTTTTTTTTTTTGAGACAGAGTCTCACCTGGACCACCAGGACTTAGAAAACGAGCATCTTAGTTGGGTCCCCTCTGAATGTTCTGCTCCAATAAAGCCCCCTGGGTCCTTTCCTAACCCTGGATTAAGACTAAATTTCCCACTAACCCAGCAGAAAGGGGAGTTTGGAGGCAGATTTAATTTGATTGAAGGAAACTGAAGTAATGCACCCTTTGTTGCATATTCAATTTATAAAGTAAAATTTATACCTGCTTTGTGTGTGCTATGCCTGCTTCCCCAAGTAGATGATGAGATGCTCTCTCAATGTACAGATCATTTTTTATCATTCATTTTATCAACAAATATTTATTAAGCACCTACAATGTGTCATGATTTAGGTACCAAGTATGCATTAAACAACTCAGATATCACTTAGCTTTACAGCTTAGCGAGGGAGAAAGAAAACAAACAAATAAATATTATTTAATTAGAAATTGGAATGATTGATACAGAGGAAAAGAATCGAGTTTTTATCTTAACATAAGAGTTGTCTAACTCAGAAGGTGGCCTTGAAGCCAGTGCAGTCACAGTGAGAGGAACTAGCTTCACTAAGTTTGCTCCTGCTCCTGCACCTCTATTGGAGCAGCATCTTAACCTTGGTCCTGGGCCTAAAATTGCTTTGTGGACTGCTGAGACCTTTCCCATCTTTTGCCATGCTCAAGTTATTAGCCATATTCAGTCTGTTACAGTCTCTGAGGAGATAACTAGCCTAAGACTACTAACTCTGACCTATCCTGCAGGTCTCAAAATAAACATAAATTGCAAAAGCCTTATCTTGGTGTTTTTGATGGTGTGAAAAGTGGCTAAGGTGGCTAGAGGGGTGTGGACACAAGAAGAGTGGTACAAGATGAAACCAAGGGGGGTTGGAGGAAGGTGTCCAGGATATGATATAAAGTTTGGATTTTGTTCTAAGTGCAATGGGAGCTATATAAAAAGGTTAAACAGAGGAGTGTCTTTAATTTTTGTTTTGAAACACATTCCGTTGTGCCGAGTATTAAGGTAAATGACTATTTGTTGTGTGATGACTACTTGCTGAATTGAATTAAACTAGTGGTTGGTGGATAGAAGGAGAGAGTCCTCTAAAAAGATGCCATCCTTACAGCTAAGAGAGACCGGCAAGTTAAAAACCCAAAGGTTCAGTTTGGAATCCCTTTTAAGTGTCTAACTAAAAAAGTGGAGCAGCCCTGTGACAATCATATGCTGCAATAATTGACAAGTTGCTCTAATTTCCTTCTGCCCAGCTTTTTCCCTTTTCCAGCCTGACAAAATCACTGGGGAGTACTTTTTTTTTTTTTTTTTTTTTTTTTGGCAATCCCCTGTGTTTCTCAATTTAGGTTGATGTGTCAGAGACTCTAGGCAGTTTATGAGTAGAGCAAAGTCCTGAGTGAAACTCATGATTTCAGAGGACAAAGTTAGAGTGAGGAACAGGGAGGAAAGCTGTCCATACATGGAAAGAGATCTCTGGGCAAAGGAAGGGACTGCCAAAACCGTGGTCACAGAAGTTGTCTCAGACAGGGACATGTGGATGAGGTCTGAGTTCCTTCCTAAGCCTTGTGGAAACATGAATGATGTCATTGTGAAGCTGGAGCCAGAGTCTCAGGAGAGCAGAAGGCTGGCATCATCACACAGGGGATCCAGTGAGCTCAGACTTAAGGGAGGCCTCTTTGTAGTCCCCCAAGGATGCGGAAACAGCAAACATGGCCAAGAGGGCCCTGGGGGATGAGCTGCATTCATCACTGTTTAGTTATCATTTTTTCCTTTAGTCTCCTGCCAGCATAGACTCCTGCCTCGACACTGGAGAGAGAAGAGGAAGGGGTACTGATGCTCGGCATGCAGGAGACTTTAGGCCTTATAGGGAGACATATTTCTTCCCCTAAGAGAGCCCCCTACTAGGACAGACCCAATTCCTCGAGGAGCTCATGGTATAGTTGGAGAGACAGACTTGCAACCTAATGAAAGCAATTTTTAAAAGTGTATGAGCTTTGAGGTTAGGCTTGGCTACCAATCTCCATCTATCACTTAATTTTAATCATCAGAGTTTGGGCGAGTTATGTAACCACATTGGGCCTCAGTTTTGTAATCAATAAAGTAGAGACAACAGTTCTTTTTTTGGTGTTGTTAGAGACAGAGTCTCACTCAGTTGCCCTGGGTAGAGAGGTTTCATAACTCACAGAAACCGCAAACTCTTAGGCTCAAGTGATCCTCTTGGCTCAGCCATCTGAGTAGCTGGGACTACAGGCATATACCACCAAAGCTGTACTACTTTTTAGTACAAACATGGTCTCACTCTTGCTCAGGCTGGTCTCAAACTCCTGAGTTCAAGCAATCCACCCACCCCAGCCTCCCAGAGTAGGGAGCTAGGATTACAGGTAAGAGCCAATGCACCTGGCCCTCTAATATTAATATTAATATTAATACTTATTTTAAGAACTTTTTTTTTTCCTATTGCCCTGGCTAGAGTGCAGTGGCATCACTGTCGCTCACTGCAACTTCAAACTTCTGGACTCAATGGATCCTCCTGCCTTAGCCTCCTGAGTAGCTGGGACTATGGACACCCACCAGAATGCCTAGCTAATTTTTCTATTTTTGGTGGAGACATGGTCTTGGTTTTGCTCAGGCTGGTCTTGAAGTCCTGATCTCTAGCAATTTTCTTTTTTTTTTGAGGGTGTCTCACTATGTCACCCTTGGTAGAGTGCCATGGTGTCACAGCTCACAGCAACCTCCAACTCTCGGGCTTAAGCGATTCTCTTGTTTCAGCCTCCCAAGTAGCTGGGACTACAGGTGCCTGCCACAATGCCTGGCTATTTTTTTTGTTGCAATTGTCATTGTTGTTTAACAGGCCTGGGCCAGTCTCGGTGTATGTGACTGGCACCCTAACCACTGAGCTATGGGTGCTGAGCCTTTCTATCAATCTTCTTGTCTCAAACTCCCAGAGTGTTAGGAATACAGGCATGAGCCAGCATGCCTGGCCTATTTTAAGTAATTTTCACCTATTAATTTAATTTAACCTTATGAGGTAGGTACTATTAACATCTGCATATGACAGATGAGGAAAATAAGGCCTGGGAAGATTAATAACTTGCTCAATCACACATTTAAAAACGGATAGAAGCAGGATTTTTATCTGTACTATCTGACTCAAGAGTCTGTGCTCCTCACTACTCTGCTCTAAGAGACAGAGCTGTCCTGGGGGTAAGAAAATGGTAAAATTATGAGTAACTCCTGGGACAGAGGTATACACAGGAGGCTGAGTGCCCAGAGAGGAGAATGAGATCATATTGGGAAGACTCCCCAGAGGAAGAAAATCAGTGTGTTGTTCCAGGTGAAATGAAGAACATTAGCAAAACAATGTCAAGAATGGAGGTGAGTAAACTGATTACAAAAGAACTGATGTAAAATGCAAGGACCAGAACTAGGCAGATCAGGGATAGATGAGATAAAGAAGAGTGAACAGATGAGAGAAATTAGCAGGACTTGGTTGTCTAGTGGATGTAGGAGATGAGGAAACAGGAGGAATCCAGAAAGCTGACTACCAAGTTTCTGGTGAGAGGACCTGGGTGTCATTAATTAGCTAGGTTTGAAAAGTGAGAAAATATAAAGTCAATTTTGAATATTTAGAGTTTGAAGCACCTAGGAAATAGTTAAGAGGACATATCCATTCAACAAAATAGTTGGAGACTTCAGTACCCCTGCTTTGAATAATAGATAGAAAACTTAGGAACAAGAGAATAGAAGGCTTGAACAACAGCCAAATACATATTCTTCTCAAGTGCACATGAAACACTCTCTATGAGACCATATCAATACATTTGAAAAAACTGAAATAATACAAAATATTATTTTGTTTTCTGTACCACAATGGAATTAACTTAGAAATCAGTAATAGAAGGAAATCTTGGAATTTACAAATATGTGGCAGTCAAAAAATACATTCCTAATAACCAGTGTGCTGAGAACAAAATCACAAGGGAAATTAAAAAATATTTCTAGGGCTGGACCTAGAATCTACACCTGTAATCCTAGTACTTTGGGAGGCCAAGGTGGGTGGATTGCCTGAACTCACAGGTTTGTGACTAGCCTGAGCAAGAGTGAGACTCCATCTCTAAAAAATCGCTGGACATTCTGGCAGGCACCTGCAGTCCCAGCTACTTGGCAGGCTGGCACAAGAGAATTGCTTAAACCCAAGAGTTTGAGATTGCTGTGAGCTATGACATCATAGCACTCTACCAGGGTGACAAAGTGAGACTCTGTCTCAAAAAAAAAAAATTTTTTTTTTTTTCTAGATGAATGGAAATGGAAACACAATGTATCAAAACTTATAGGATGAAAATAAAGCAGTACCCAGAGTGAATTTTATACCTATAAATTCCTATATTAAAAAGCATAAAGTTCTCAAATTAATAACATAAGCTACCACTGTAAGAAACTAGAAAGGTAAAATCAAACTAAACCTAAACCAAGCAGAAGGGAGGAAATAACAAAGATTAGAGAATGAATATATAAAATAGAATAGAAAAACAATACATAAAATCAATTACTCAAAAACTAGTTCTTTAAAAAGATCAATGAAATGGAAAAACCTTTAGGTAGACTGACCACGAAAAATAGAGAAAAGACCCAAATTAAAGAAAATAAATATTTATAAATTAATGAAGAAGCGTAAGACTTGGCACTGAAAACTGTAAAATGTTATTGAAAGAAATTTTAAAAAACCAAAATAAATGGAATGATATTTCACATTCATTGATCAGAAAAGTTAATATTCTTAAGATAGTAACATTCCATAAATGAAACTATAGCTTCACTAAATTTTTATTAAAACTTCCTAGCTGACTTTGTTGTTACTATTGTTCCAAAAACTGACAAGCTTATCCTATAATTCACTTGGAACCTAGAATACCCAAATAGCCAAAGAGCCACCTATTCTAATACCCTAGAATAACCAAAAAACCTTGAAAAGGAAAAATGAAGTTGGAGGACTCACTCTTCCTAATTTTAAAACTTACCACAAAGATATATTAATCACGACAGTGTTGTACTAATATAAAATTAGACATATGAATCAATGGATTACAACTGAGAATCCAGAAATAAACACTTATGGTCAATTGATTTTCAACAAGAGTGACAAAATAATTCAATTGGGAAAGAATAGTCTTTTCAATAAATGGTATGAGGATTGGCTATTTTCTCTCTAGCTCAGGCTGGTCTCAAACTCTTGAGCTCAGGCAATCCATCCACCTTGGCCTCCCAGAGTGCTAGGATTACAGATGTGAGCTACTGTGCCTGCCTTGCTCTTTCTTCTGAATGGAACTCTGAATTAAGCTCAGAGGTCAAATTTCCAAAGACTGATCTATGCCTCAGTCATGTTGGTACAAGGCGATCAGTCTATGGGTTGGCTCAGGTGTGGCTATTGATTCCAGCGGTTCTGGGCTATATAGGATTGAGATGCAGCTATCTTAATTGATGGCTATTGAATAAATAGTAATAAGGGGTGGTTTATCTGTCAGAGAGAGGATGAGAAGTAGAGCTGATTTTGTTATTAAATTGAGAAATTTGTTTAAAATATTGAGTTTGAAGTAGTGGCAGGACATTAGGCAGCATGTTCGGAAGGCAGCAGAGATCTGAGATTGAAGTTTAACAGAGAACTTTAAGAGTCAAGACTATTTTTGACCCTCTGGGATTAAATAAGATTACTCAGGACAAAATTGCAAAGTAGCTAGAAAAGAAAGTTGAGGAGGGAAGAGGTTTGGAAAGGTCCAACCTAAAAGGTACAATGTAGGGGTATATGGCATACAACCTTGGTGAAGTACTTCACAACAACTTTACCTTACAAATGCAAACAGTGCAACCTCACATTAATTCAAAATTTTAAAAAAAGGAAAGTTGAGTAGTGGCTATGCAGGGTGGCTCATGCCTGTAATCCTAGCACTCTGGGAAACGAAGGTGGGAGGATCACTTGAGCTGAGGAGTTTGAGACCACCATGAGCAAGAGCGAGACCCTGTCTCTCTAAAAATAGAAAAATTAACTAGGCAATGCGGCTGATGTCTACTCAGGAGGCTGAGGCAGGAGGATTGCTTGAACCCAGGAATCTGAGGTTGCTGTGAACTAGGCAGAAGCCATGGTATTCCACCTAGGTGAGAGTGAGACTCTGTCAGAAACAGAGAGAAAGAGAGAGAGAGAGAGAGACAAAGAGAGAGAGAGAGAGAGAGAGAGAGAGAGAGAGAGAGAGAACCAAGCCAGTAGAAACTATAAAATGTGGTAAAGAAGATTTAAAAGATCCAAGCACAAAATGAGAAGAATTATGTGCTCCAAAAGCTAAGGGAGAGGAAACATTTTTGAAGGAAGGAAGAGTGTATCAGATAACTATTGTCACAATAAAGCTATGTAACCAACCAACCCAAAAAGCACATAGAGTACAGTGTGGTCAGCTGGGTGGCTCTGCATTAGGCTGCCATTTTTAGGTTGTCTGAGTAGTCCTGCTCAACATGTCTTTCATTCTTCCAGGACCAGTGGGCTATGCTAGGCATGTTCTTCTCATGGTGATACCAGGAAGGCAAGAGAGCAGGTCCAACTATGTAAGTGCATTTTAAGCCTCTGCTTAACATTTGTCTATCCCGCTGGTTAGAGCAAGTTACATGGCTGAGCCCTAAGTCAAGAGTCAGGGACTACATTTTACCTATAGTGGGAGGAAGTAGAAAATCACATGGAAGAGTGAAAAACTGGGAATAAGAATGCCATGAACTACAGTCACCTAGGTCTGCACCCTAATATTTTGTGAAGATTTGGGTTAAGGGTATGTAAGGGAGCCCACTCCCCTTTTCTTCCTTTTCCTTGGTTTCATATAACATCTGAGGTCAACAATGTCAAATATTGAGTAGAGATCAGTTAGGATGAAGAACAGAAAAATGCCTTTGAATTTGGCAATTAGAAAGTTTAGGATCACCTTTACAAAGTTGTTTCACTGGAGTGGTTCCTGTTAAGGCATTAGGAAGAAAGTGGGAGATGAAGAGGAAGAGTGACAAATACATTTTCAAATAGTGTGAAGGGAATGGAGGAACTGGAATTGCTTAGGGGAGTAAGGTTGAGGGGAGGGAAATTTTAGCAGGAAAGATTCAAGCTTGTGTTTATTGACCTAAGTAAAGTAAAGAGGAGAAGCTGTAAGAAGTAGGAGAGATGATGGCAAGAACTGTCAGAGTCAGGGGAAGCAACTTCTACCCAAAAAGAAATTGACTTTAGAAAGTGATAGGAATCCCCATTCTTCTTATATAGTAGAGGAGGAGAAGTTGGATGAAAAGATAGTGAAGGGAGGAAGGATGAGGGGATGGTGAACCTGTCAATGAAGTGGGAGGCAAAGGTATGGGGGAGCAGAGTTAGACTCTTAAATAGAGAGGAATAGAATTCAAAGGATGGGTGAGTAGCCCTGAGGGCCCAAATGATATTGAGTAACATAAACATGTCCTGGTTCTAGTTGCCATGGTTACAATTTTATTTCTTCAGTATCATAGGAGAAGGAGAGACTGGGCAATGCAGGTATGGTGAAAGATGAAGATGAACAAGAAAGCTAGTGAATTAGAGGTTTAGTCAAACGGGGAGCTCATGTGAATACCTGCAGGTAGCAGTTAACATTTAGTGCACCAACCCTGTGGTAGGCCTTTTGAATTAAAGTATTTCTCTAATTCTTACAGTGGCCTAAGACATGGATTATCAGCTCCATTTTATATATTTATATGAGAAAATGGCAACTTGAGGAAGCCACATAACTTATCCACATTCACTGGCTCACTAATGAAGAAGCCAAGAATCAAAGTCAGATCTTTCTGAATTGGAATCTTGGGTAAAAGAAAATCTAGGACATAAGGGAAAACACACTAATAGATTAAATAGACATCGGGATGGTGATCGAGATTAAAGTGCAGTTCTCACAGGAATTAGATACAGGGTTTGGCACCTATGGCTCAAGCGGCTAAGGTGCCAGCCACATACACCTGAGCTGGTGGGTTCAAATCCAGCCCGGGCCGCCAAACAACAATGATGGCTGCAACCAAAAAATAGCTGGGGGTTGTGGCGGGCACCTGTAGTTCCAGCTACTTGGGGGGTAGAGGCAGGAGAATTGCTTGAGCCCAGGAGTTTGAGGTTGCTGTGAGCTGTGATGCCACACACTCTACTCAGGGTGACAGACAGCTTGAGGCTCTGTCTAAAAAAAAAAAAAGAAAGAAAGAAATTAGGAGATTGATTAAAGATGGCGGCCAAGTAATAGCTTCCCTGTAACTGGGAATGGTAAGTCTGGGGAGATAAGACTCCAGGCATCTCTGGCTGGTGGGATCTGCCTATAATCATCCCTTTGAGGATACAAGGAATCAGCAAGGGACTTCTGGACCGCAAGAGGAGTACAAAAACAGTGGAAAACTGGCAAGTGGTTGCGTGTGTTTGATTGACCCAATCCCACTGGCAACCGTACGTACAAGCAGCAGTGAGACTGCAAACGGGAAAAGCCTTACCTGTGAATTGTTTCAGTGTTTTTGGACTTGGCACTCAGTTGAACTGCCTTGGGGAGAGCTTGAGCAGGAGTGCAGAGAACTTTGGACATTGTCTAGGGCCCCAGACTGAGCCGCTGAGCTGGGTGGCAGGGAGCCATTGTGAGAGAACTGCCCCGGCAAGCTCCTCCCTCAGGGTCCCAGAGCAAGGATCGGGAGGGACCGAGTAACCTAGTGACTGAGCAGCCTAAAGGCGGGGACTGAGCTGCCTTACAGCCTTAACCCTCAGGGGCAGAGTGAGACCGGGTTTTGGCACACTGGAGACTTGGGCTGTTGCCTTGGGTAGAGTACCATGGTGTCACAGCTCATAGCAACCTCAAACTCCTGGGCTTGGCATGGCCCGGACCTCCATAAGAGCTGCACTGCTACCTCTGACCCGTGACCCGCACCCACCGGGCCTCCGCATGCCCTGACCAGGAATAGTGGGAGCCATGCAACCCTGCGTCCTCCCTCCTGTGTCCTCCAGTCCTCCACACTGGCCCGTTCATCTGGCGAGGGATACTGGTACCTACGTGCCCTCTGGAGCCCTCCCTGCCTCTGTGCAGAGCCCTTCCCCTGGCTAGAGACTGCTGGAGCCTTGGGCTCTCTGTGCCAAAGTCACTGGGTGCAGGGCACTCCTAGAACCGTGCACACCAGCTCCCGCCCTGTTGCTGGATCACGTGTGTCACACACCAGAGCTGCTTCCACAACCAGAACTCCCTAACTGGGTCAGCCCCAGAGGAACTACACAGGGTCACTCCCTACAAAGATCCAGCAATAGGCAATTGCACTAATGTATAAAAATAAAAAATAAAAATAAAAATAAATAAATTAATTAATTAAAAAAAGAAAAAAAGATCCAGCAACAATAGAGTGATCCTGCTAGGGTCTAATCTTGGAGAGACACCTCCCCAACTCTGAGGACGGCCAGAGACTATGGTGAAAAACAATCATGAGGCGAAATCAACAGAAAAACTCTGGCAATATGAATAACCAGAGTAGATCAACTCCCCCAAGGATCAATGGGGCAGACACAGCACAAGATCCCATGCACAAACAAATAGCTGAAATGTCAGAAATTGAATTCAGAATCTGGATAGTAAATAAGATCAAATTAGAACTCTAAGCAGTAACCCAAAATACATCTGAAGAATTCAACAAATTCGGAGCTCACAAATTGGAAACCAGCTTTAGCCAGAATAAGACTTCATCCCTAAAAATAGCTGGATGTTGTGGCGGGCACCTGTAGTTACAGCTATTTGGGAGGCTGAGTCACAGAGCCTGAGAAGCAAGGTCAAAGGAACACTATGTCCACAGAAATCCCCATGGCAGCCTTCACGGAGGAGCAGAAGGAAATGGAAGATAAAGTGACCTGTCTGGAGAAAGCTAAAGAAGCAAAATTAAAATATACTTTTAAGGAGAGAGATTAAAGATGGCAGCCAAGTAACAGCTTCCCTGCAACTGGGCACCGCGAGTCTGGGGAGACAAGAATCCAGGCATTTCTGGCCGGTGAGATCTGCCTATGCTCATCCTTTTGAGGATACAGGGAGCCAGCAAGGGACTTCTGGACCCCAGGAGGAGGACAAAAACAGTGGAAAACTGGCGAGTGGTTGCATGTGTTCGATCGACCTAATCATGCCAGCAACCATGAGTACAAGCAGCAGTGAGACTGCAAACCGGAAAGGCCTTACCTGTGAACTGTTTTGGTGTCCTTGGACTTGATGCTCAGTTTAGCTACCTTGGGGAGAGCTTGAGAAGGAGTGTGGAGAACTTTGGGCATTGTCTAGGACCCCAGACTGAGCCACTGAGCTGGGCGCAGAAAGCCACTGTGAAAAAACTGCCCCGGCAAGCTCCGCCCTCAGGGTCCCAGAGCAAGGATCGGGCAAGACAAAGTAACCTAGTGACTGAGCAGCCCAAAAGTGGGGTCTGAGCTGCCTACAGCCTTAATACTTAGGGGCAGAGTGAGGCGGTTTTGGCACACTGGAGCCTTGGGCTGTTGCCCTGGGTAGAGTGCCGTGACATCAAAGCTCATACCAACTTTAAACTCCTGGGCTTGGCACTGCCCAGACCTCCATAAGAGCTGTGCAGTGGACAGCCCTCAGAATGGGAGAAAATATTTGCAGGTTATACCTCCGATAAGGGTCTAATAACCAGAATCCACAGAGAACTCAAATTTATTAGCAAGAAAAGAACACGTGACCCCATTTCAGGGTGGGCAAGGGACTTAAAGA
>CAUYPK010161590.1:0-28689 GCA_963574355.1 Loris lydekkerianus
GAGCCCTGCACCTTAGGGGGAGCCCTGACAAGGGGCGGAAAGGGAGTAAACACCCTTGTTACATTGCAGTTCAAACCCGTCAATTCCTGTGAAAGTTTTAGTAGCTCAAGGGATCTTTCTTATGATTTGGCAAGATTAGAAAGCCATCTGCTCATGAATTCTTTTTTTTTTTTTAATTGTAAAGTTTAATTATGGTTCAGAAAAAATTGAGCAAGTAACTTTCTCTGAAAAAATATATTGACTCTGTAGGCTGCAGTTATTGGGGGATGGGGTGGATAAGTTAAATTACCATATTTTCTATTCTGAAAATGGTAAACAGTCCCATTTCCAGTCTGATTGTAAAGATACATATGCTCAAAATGACTGAGAATAAATACAACAGGAAAAGCAAAACTTATAAAGCCAAGGGCATGTAATAGTCTCCAAGAGAAAATCTCGGAAGTCAACGAGAATGTTCCCCTGTAATTTGAAGTTCTTTTCAGTCATCTTTGTTTTTTGCTCCTGGTTTGAGGATGTGCGTGAACTCAATGCAATTGAAATTTCCCCTTTGTCAGTAGGTGCTTCTCTGTACAGCGCGTTCACCTCCTTATCTATAAAAGGATCACCCGTTGTTGCAGCAGCTCTCTTGGGCAATAATCATAAATAGTGCCAGTTGCTTCTTTATCAAAGCGAGTACAGGCATGTCTGATGACATCTTCCGGATCTGTGCCATTTAACTTCTCACCCAACATGGTGAGGGACGTGGTGAAACTGATGGGTCCAGAAGCCTCATTCATCATGACATCCACATACTCATCAGCTGGATTTTTCTTCAGTGAGATCTTCCTAGTCAATGAAACCATCACTGTTTTGATCAATCATGTTGAAGGCCTCTTTGAATTCCTGATTCTGTGACTGGTCAAACACGGCAAATACATTAGATGTTATGAGCTTTAGGGAGCTTCTTGGTGGTCTTGGTGTTTGCCTTTTTACTAGATATGCCGGCGGTTAAATCCCTGCACAGCCACAAGAATCTGAGCTCCTCATTGATTCCGTGGCTACTGCTTTCCCTACCCTTCTACCTCAAGAGCCTTGAGCCACTAAATCCAGCCTTATTCTTGAATTCTTTCAAATTCTTGAATTCTCTTGAATTCTTTCAAATTCTTCTTCTTTTGATTTGAGACAAGAGTTTTTTTTTGTTTTGAGACGAGAGTTACTCTGTTGCCATTTATTTATTTATTTATTTAGAGACAGAGTCTCATTTTGTTACCCTCAGCACAGTGCCATGGCATCGTAGCTCACAGCAACCTCAAACTCTTGGGCTCAAGTGATTCTCCTGTCTCAGCCTTCCAAGTAGCTGGGACTACAGGAGCCCACCACAATGCCTGGCTATTTTTAGAGATGAAGTCTCTCTCTGGCTCAGGCTGGTCTCAAACCTGTGAGTTCAGACAATCTACCTGCCTCGGCCTTCCAAAGGCATGAGCCACCTCACCCAGCTATTATGTTATTATTATTACTATTATTATTTTTTGTTGAGACAGAGTTCTACCCTATGCCCTGAGCAGAGCACAATGGCATCTTAGCTCACTGCAACTCAGACTCAGGCTGTGGGCATCTTGCTGCCTCAGCTTCCGAAGCTGCTGCGATTACAGGCCTTTGCCGAGATGCCCAGCTGAGTTTTTCCAATTTTTTTTTTATGAGTCATGGTTTCACTCTTGCTCAGACAAGACTCAAAATCCTGAGGTCAAGCAATCCTCCTGCCTCAGCCTCCCACAGTTCTGTGATTACAGGTGTGAGTCACTACATCCAGTTATTTTTTTTATATTTTATTGTTTGGGATTCATTGAGGGTATGGAGAATTAGGTTACATTGATTGCGTTTGTTAGATAAAGTCCTTCTTATACTTGTGTCCCACCCCCAAGAGGTGTGCCATACACTGTGACCCCCATCCCCCTCCCTTCTCCCCACTCCCTCATTTCCCTATCCCCCATCTTGTATTTGCTCATCTACTGCCTCCATATTAGAATTGAGTAAATTGGATTCTCTATTCTTATGATGTTTTACTAAGAAGAATGTGTTCCACCTCCCTCTAGGTGAATACAAAAGATGTAAAGTCTCCATCTTTTTTAATGGCTAAATAGTATTCCATGGTGTACATATACCATGAATATATACCACAGCTTGTTCATCCATTCCAGTGTTCTTGGGCATTTAGGCTGTTTCCACATTTTGGCAATTGTAAATTGAGCCACGATAAACAGTCTAGTGCAAATGTCCTTGTAATAAAATAATTCTTTTTCTTCTGGGTAGATGCCTAGTATTGGGATTGCAGGATCAAATGGAGGTCTAATTGAATTCTTTGAGGGTTCTCCATACTTCCTTCCAAAAAGGTTGTATTAGTTTGCAGTCCCACCAGCAGTGTAAAAGTGCTCCCTTCTCTCCACATCCACGCCAGCATCTGCAGCATTTCTCTGATGATTAGGGATGATAAGCATTTTTTCATATGTTTGTCTTCTTTAGAGAAGGTTCTATTCATGTCTCTTATCCAGTGATGTATGGGGTTCTTGGTCTTTTTTTTTTTTTTTTAATTTAAAGAGTTTATTCTGAGCTCTGTGTGTGTGTAAGAGAGAGCTTGGTCTTTTTTTGCTGGTTCGCTAGATCCTACTTTTGTCCAATTCATAATATGCAAATATCTTTTTCCATTCTGATTGTTGTTTGTTTGCTTTGGTTGTTGTTTCCTTTGCTGTACAGAAGCTTTTCCATTTAATTAAGTCCCATTTGTTTATTTTTCTTGTTGTTGCAATTGCCACAGAAGTTTTCTTCATAAAATCTTTCTCAGGCTGGTATCTTCAAATGTTTCCCCCACACTTTCTTTGAGGATTTTTATTGTTTTATGCCTTAGATTTAAATATTTTATCCATCTTGAATCAATTTTTGTAAGTGGTGAGAAGTGCAGGTCCAGATTTAGTCTTTTATACGTGGTTATCCAGTTCTCCCAGCACCATTTATTGAATAGGGATTCTTTTCCCAAGTGTATGTTCTTGTTTGGCTTATCAAAGATAGGTGGCTTTAAGATGTTAGCTTCATCTCACGGTTTTATATTAGGTTCCAGATATCAATGTCTCAATTTTTGTGCAAATACCATCCTGTATGATCACTATGGCCTTGTGGTATAGCTAGAAGTCTGTTAGAGTGGTACGCCCTGCTTTGTTTTTATTACTAAGAATTGCCTTGGCTATATGGGGTTTCTTCTCGTTCCATACAAAGTGAAGAATTATTTTTTTCCAAATCTTGAAAGTATGATGATGGTATTTTAATGGAGATTGCATTGAATATTTTGACAATATTTATTTGTTTATTTATTTATTTATTGAAACAGAGTTTCAAGCTGTCACCCTAGGTAGAGTGCTATGGTATCACAGCTTATAGCAACCTCAAACTCTTGGTCTTAAGTGATTCTCTTGCCTCAGCCTTCCAAGTAGCTGGGCCTACAGGTGCCTGCCACAATGCCCAGCTATTTTTGTTGTTGTTGTTGCAGTTGTCATCATTATTGTTTTAGCTGGCTCAGGCTGGGTTCAAACCCACCAACCTTGATGTATGTGGCCAGTGCCCTACCCACTGAGCTATGGGCACTGCCTTATTTATTTATTTTTATTGAGATAGAGTCTCACTTTGTCAACCTAAGTAGAGTGTCGTGGTGTCATAGCTCACAGTAACCTCAAACTCAAGCGATTCTCTTGCCTTAGCCTCCCTGGTACCTGGGACTACAGGTGACTGCCACAGTGCCTGGCTTTGTTTGTTTGTTTGTTTTTGTTTTGTAGCTGAGTCTGTGGGCTTTTCCAAGTATACGATCATATCATCCACAAAGAGTGAGAGTTTGATCTCCTCTGACCCCATTTGAATACCCTTGATCGCCTTCTCTTGCCTGATTTCCAAGGCTAGGACTTCCATTACTATGTTGAATAGTAGGGGAGACAACGGGCATCCTAGCCTAGTTCCAGATCTGAGTGGAAATGTTTTCATAGGGTCACATTTAAGTCCCTTGTCTTTTTGTTTAGTTTCTATTTAGAGGATCTGTCCAGTTCTGTCAGAGAGTTGTTAAAGTTCCTGGCTATTATGGTATTATGGATTTATTGTTCAGTCCCATCAAGGTCTGTTTCATAAATCTGGGAACATTTAAGTAGGGTGCATAAAATATTTTAAATTGAAATGTCTTCTTGTTGTATTGTTTCTTTGACCAGTATAGTGTCCACCTTTGTCTTTCTTAAGTTTAGTTGCTTTAAATCCATTTGTATCTGAAAATAAGACTGCAGCCCGTCCTTTCTTCTGATTTTCATTTGCTTGAAATATTGTTTTCCATCCCTTAACCTTGAGTCTTGATTTGTCTTTCAAGGCTAGACGTGTCTCTTGGAGACAGCATATGGATGGCTTGTGCTTTTTCTATCCAGTCAGCCAGCCTGCACCTGTTCAGTAGTGAATCAGTCTATTGACATTTGAGAGAATTGATAAGTGCAGTGGAGTTATATTCATCTTTATATTGTGAAAGTCCATTGTGTATTTTTATCCTTTATACCATCATGGAAGCTAAGTTTTGACCTTTAGCTTATGAGTGTTTACTTTGCTGGTGGTCCATTGTGAAGGTCAGTGTTGAAAATAGGTATGAGTATTTCCTGTAGGGCTGGTTTCTTTTTTTTTTTTTTTGAGACAGAGTCTCACTTTGTCACCCGTAGAGTGCTGTGACGTCACTGCTCATAGCAACCTTAAACTCTTGGGCTTAAGTGATTTTCTTGCCTCAGCCTCCCAAGGACTTGGGACTACAGGTGCCACCACAACACTCAGCTATTTTTTTATTGCAGTTGTCATTACTGTTTAGCTGACTTGGGCTGGGTTTGAACATGCCAGCTTCTGTGTATGTGGCTGGTGCTATAACCACTGTGCTATGGGTGCCCAGCCACGTAGAGTTGGTCTTGTTGTGGCGAATTTCCTTAGTGTTTATATGTCCACCAAAGATTTGATTTCTCCATCAGTTTTGAAGCTTAGTTTAGCAGGATACAGAATTCTGGGCTGAAATTTCTTTTGCACAAGAATGTTGAAGGTGGATGATCATTATCTTCTGGCTTGGAAAGTTTCAGTGGAAAAGCCTGCTGTCATCCTAATGGCTCTGCCTCTGTCAGTCAGTTGGCGTTTACTACTGGCTGCTTGCAGAATTTTTTCTTTCATCTTGACTTTGGACAGGTTCATTACAATGTGTCTTGAGAGGCTCTGTTTGAGCTGAGATGCCCCAGGGTTCAATACCCATCTGAAAGGGGCCTTTTGTAAAACTCGGGAAATTTTCATTTATGATAGTCTCCAGTATGGCTTCCATTCCTTTGGGACAATCTTCTTCCCTTTCAAGGATCCCTATTATTTGTATGTTTGAATGCTTCATAGAGTCTTGTAGTTCTCTAAGCAGCTGTTTTGCTTTCTCTTTCTTCTTTCTGCCTCTTGGGTTAACTCAAAAGCTGTATCCTCTAGCTCTGAGGTTCTTTCTTCTCCAAGGTTTAACCTATTTTTTATACTTTCTACTGCATCTTTACACCCCCTAATTGTGTTGCCTTCATTTCCTTAAGCTATGCCTCTAACTCTTGGGCTTAAGCCATTCTCTTGCCTTAGCCTCCCAAGTAGCTAGGACTACAAGTGCCTGCCACAGTGCCTACCTATTTTTTGGTTGCAGTTGTTTAGCTGGCCCAGGCTGGGTTTGAACCCACCACCCTCGATTTAGGTGGCTGGTGTCATAACCACTGTGCTACGGGCGCCGAGCCAGTCCTTCGTTTTCGTGCTCACTTCCTTCTTTCCTTCAAATTACCTTATTTCGGAGCTTAGATCTTTTTTTTTTTTTTTGAGACACAGCCTCAAGCTGTCACCCTGGGTAGCATGCTGTGGCATCACAGCTCACAGCAACCTCCAACTTCTGGGCTGACATGATTCTCCTGCCTCCACTCCCAAGTAGCTGGGACTACAGGTGCCTGCCACAATGCCTGGCTATTTTTTGGTTGCAGCTGTCGCTGTTTGGTGGGTCTGGGCTGGATTCTAACCTGCCAGCTCAGGTGTATGTGGCTGGTGCCCTAGCTGCTTGAGCCACAGGTACTGAGCCAGATCTTTTTTTTTTTTTTTTTTTTTTTTTTTTTGCAGTTTTGGCCAGGGCCGGGTTTGAACCTGCCACCCCAGGTATATGGTGCCGGCACCCTACTCCTTGAGCCACATGCACGCTCTTGAAGCTTAGATCTTAAAGTGGCCTCAGCCTGAGCAAAGCCAAACTCTTCGTCCTGGCCAGAAAAACAAGAGTCCTTGCTCTTGATGACATTATGTTGCAATACATCACCAGGACACTAGGTGGCACAATGATTTTTTTTTTAGGAGACAGAGGACACAGCCAGCAACCTCTATGGTCCTTATTCCAAACATAGTTGCCTTTAGTGATTGCCTGATTGTTTTCTCAGCAGTCAGAACCTGCTGGCTTGGCATCTTAAAGCTCACAAGAATCCTTCAGGGGCAGGTCTCACAGGGCCTCCTGACTCCTGTTCCCATGGTGTGTGGGAGTCCCTCAGCCTGTCCCAAGAGTGGAGTTCTAATCCTGGCAAGCAGAATTAAGACAGCCATGCTTTAGGCCCCTGTTAAGACCTTCTCTCCATCTTCCCACAATGGCAGCCCCCTGGCCACTGAGACCTTCTCAGTATGGCTGTCTCCCCAGTCACCAAACCTATGGCAAATCCACTCCAACTGGCATTCAAAGCTGGTTGCTGTATATTGTTCAAGTCTTCTCACTCTTTCACTCAAGGTATAGCTTCTTCCAACAACTGAAAACTCCAAAAAAACTTCCTCCAATCCCAGACCTCCATGGGGGAATCAGCCAATCCAGAAGGTTACAATCACTTGCCTTATTCATCAACTATCCACTGCTCAGGATCATATGCCATATCCAGCCCACCACCTACTCTCTGTGCTCCCTGAGCTACAACTCACAGTAAGGTGCCTGTACCAGGTTCTCTCTGGGTTCTGCATTCTCTCTTTCCTCCCAGTCATTCTAGGAGAGTTCCGCTAAATGATCCTTCAGATATGTCATCTTGATCCGCACCCTGATAGTTTTTTCTATTTTTCGTATAGATGGAGTCTCACTCTTACTTAAGCAGGTCTTGAACTCTCCGGCTCAAGCGATCCACCCACCTTGGCCTCCCTGAGTGCTAGGATTACAGGTGTGAGCCACTGCACCCAGTCCCCTACTCTTGAGTTCTTTAGTTGTAGATGGCCTTGCATGAGTATTTCCATGGGAGCATATAGTTTTTGTGTGTAGACTGATTATTCATATCAACTGAGCACTCACTGAGCCTGAGATGTGAAGCACTGCAGGGGACATTGAAGGATAAGCAGGCTATAGTTTTTGATTCCAGAGATTTTACATGCTAGTGTGGATGAGTGAACAAGGATAGCATGATGGGATGGGATGAATATTATAAGCTAAAGTGTAAACACACAGCACTGACTTTCTTTAACATTTCATTTCTGGCATGAAAGGCATATTAAATCAATAAGTGAAATATGGGAAATCTATTAGGAAAATTACTAATTAGTCTATTGTAATACACATCAATCTCGAATATAGCAGGCACTAAGTTAGCCAATGGAAATTTAAAGAAAAATAAGCACAATCCTTGGCTTGGCACCTGTGGCTCAAGCAGCTAGGGCACCAGCCACATACACCTGAGCTGGCGGGTTCGAATCCAGCCTGGGCCTGCCAAACAACAATGATGGCTGCAACCCAAAAATAGCAGGTGTTGTAGTGGCACCTGTAGTGTCAGCTGCTTAGGAGGCGGAGGCAGGAGAATCGCTTGAGCCCAGGATTTGGAGGTTGCTGTGAGCTGTGATGCTATGGCACTCTACCTAAGGTGATAGCTTGAGGCTGTGTCTCAAAAAAAAAAAAAAAACAAGAAAAAGAAAAAGAAAGAAAAAGAAAAATAAGCACAATCCTTGTCCTTGCAGACCTGACACACAGGAAAGGGAGACTGCCAACCGTTGGAGGCATAGGAGAGGCATCAGCTCCCCATGTCTCTACACCCTCCTCTTGGGTGGAATTTCCAGGACTACTTGGATACCAGAGCATCCTGGTTCATGAAGTCATCGAAAAGTGGCAGGCTGTTTGGACAGGCAGGGAAAGAAAGGTAGAGAAAGGGAAAGACGAAGGGCAGTGTGAGAAAGGGCAAGAGGAGAATGCCCCCCCACCCTAGATCTGGACATGTCACCTACAATGATTGCTCTGCCATGGCTACACCTCTCTAAGACAGCAGGGTTAAAGCTGCAGCTTCTAAGTGGCCTGAAAAAATTTGACAGCCTTGTCCCCTCCTATTTCTCTCCAGGCTCATGGCAGCTTGTCCATGCCCTGGGAAGACCTATAGGGTGTGGCTATGGCCTGAAGAAATTTCCAGTCCCTCTTGAGATCCAGCCAAGGAGTTAGGGAGGTGGCCCTGGGAGCCAGACTGGAGCCCCACATGGCTGGCTGGCTGCTGAGTGCCATATCTGTTGCTTTCAGAGTTGTTGAGGAAGTAGAGTATCATGGACCTTCTAGCAAACTGGTAGGCATCTTAACCCAGCATGTCTTACCCAGCTCTGGCTGCTGTAACAAATTCCCATAGACTGGGTGCTGAAACAATAAACAGTTCCTTCCACAGTTCTAGAGGCTGGGTAGTCGAAGATTGAGCTGGTGGCAGGTCTGGTGTGTGATGAGGGCCTGCTGCTTGGTTGGTAGGTGGTCTTCTACTGTGTCCTCACATATTCCCATCTCTTTATAAGAGCATTAATCCATCTAATAGGGCGGCACCTGTGGCTCAACGGAGTAGGGCGCCGGCCCCATATGCCAGAGGTGGTGAGTTCAAACCCAGCCCTGGCCAAAAACTGCAAAAAAAAAAAAAAAAAAAAAAAAATCTCTCTAATGGGGCTCTCCCCTCACGACCTAATTTCTTCTCAAAGGTCCCAAGTGCTAATACCATCACTTCAATTGAGGAGTAGGCTTCAACTTACCAGTTTGTGAGGTTCAAAAACATTCAGTCTAGCAAAGCAGGCTGAGGTTTTGAAATTTATGTTAGAATATAGGTTAGCCATGTGGGCTTTGATGCCAGGCTGCTTGGGATCAAATCCCCACTCTAGAAATTGCTAGTTGTTTAACTGTGGTCAAGTTTCTTTGCCTCACCAAGTATCCACATGGACATGTAAAAAAAACCCCAAAATAATAATAACACCTACATGTTGGGGTGTTGGGAGACTTAAGTAAAAGAAAGTACATAAAGCTCTTAGCTAGTGACTGCCACTTGGTGCCTAACAATGTTATTATAACCCTTCAGGATGGTTCCCACTGTTCAAGGATCGAGCAAAACCCTTGAAGTGTGTGTGTGTGTGTGTGTGTGTGTGTGTGTGTGGTGGTAGGGGAGCGGGATGGGAAACTGAAATACAAAACGAATAGTTCTGTAACGTGAGAAGTCTTGATGGGCTGCTTCCCCTCTTTAGACAGGGTTGAGTGGGATACAATTACCAATTCTTGGCTTTCTTTTCAATCTTAGCAGGAAGGGTATAATTTTAATAAGATGAAAGAAAGCTTGCAGGCTCCTGATAACGAAGAATATCACAGGCCACCCTTGTGTGTGCAGCTTCTCTGATCATGGCAAGGAATGTGGATTAAGGAGTCTGCAGGAAAGGACTCATTTGTGCATGCCAGTGAGATCTTGTTTTCCTTCTGGGGGGGACAAGGTGAGAGAGGAACCCTACTTCAGTTCTTTTTCAGTAATTGCTGCTGTTGAAATAGGGGTGGTGGTGCAAATGTGTTCAACAAAAGCTTTCGTGAGCATTCTTGAGCTCTGTTCTGCAGGGTGGCAGCTCTGATTTCTTAAACTGCCTGATAAGAGCTTACTTACACTTTTGACTTACGGAGAAATGATACCTCCCTAGTGTGGTTTTGAAAGAGATTAAGTAAATGTTCATATTGGAGTTAACTTAAAAGGTTCAGATATATTCTCTTAAATACTAACTTTTGTACTTAGGATGTTGGTTCAAGGAAACAACACAGAATCTAAGATTCCATCCCACACCCTACACCCACCTCCTACCAATCTCAGAAAGGCTTCCTCCTCTCTTCCTGTTTTTGTTTCTGTTTTCCTTTATTCACTGCACTATTGCCCAACAGTTAATGCTGATATAGGAAGTCACATGTGAAATCATCAGTGAGTGACTTGTCCATCTGGAGAACAGCCACTTGCACTGACTCCACCCCCTGCCACCCCTAGGTGTCTGGGAAGCAGCATGTGCTGGGAGTCCATGCACAGTGGGACATAGAATTGCCACATTGCTAAGAGGGAGTGTGGCATCTCTACAGAGACCTGCGAGATGAAGGTAGGCCCAAAGCAGTGAATATTCAGTGAATGTGCACGTTAGTTAAGTCCCATTGCCACTTGCCCATGTCAGGGACTATAGTCAGCACTAACAAGCATTATTTCATTGGTTCCTCACAACAAGCCCAATGAGACATATTATTGTTATCACTATTCACCCCATTTTAGGTGAGGGTCTGAGTGGTTAAGTAACATTTTTGAGGTCTCACGGCTAGTTAATGGCAGAACCAAGATTTGTTTTGTTTATTTATTCATTTATTTATTTAGAGACAAGGTCTCCTTCTGTCGCCCAGAATGCAGTGGTCTGATCATAGCTCACTATAACCTCAAACTGCCAGGGTCAAGCAATCCTTCTGCCTCACCCTCCCAAGTAGCTAGGAGTATTGGCATGTGCCACCATTCCTGGCTAATTTATTTGCTTTTATTTTCTTTTTTAATATTTTTTTTGTAGAGATAGGGTCTCACCAGGTTGCCCAGACGGCTCTTAAACTTCTGGCTTCAAGCAATCCTCCTGCCTTGGCTTCCCCAAATGCTGGGATTATAGGCATAAGCCACCATGCCTGGCCAGAGTGAGATTTGAACCATGTCTATCTTATGCCATAGCCTATCATGTTTCTCCAGATGAGGTAGCCTGGGTACAAGGGTGGGTTAGGCATGAGGGGATGATTTGGCTTGTGAGTTACTTAACAAGGGTGACGTGTTCTGACAAATGCATTGTTAAGGATTTTGTTGTGAGAACACCATAAATTGCACACATACTAACCTAGATAGTTTAGTCCTGTGATCCCCAACTCCCAGGCCACAGACTGGTACAGGTTCGTGGCCTGTTAGGAACCAGGCCACACAGCAGGAGGTGAGTAGGGCAAAGGAGTCAGCAATGGATTAGAGCAACTTTGGAAATGGACACAGATGCAGAGTGGATCTTATTCAAGGAGGATGGGGCATTTGAAATCCGTACATGGCATAGGACAATTAGGGAACTCTTTGGAGTAAAGGGGGCTCGCTGGGCAAAGGGTACAAAATTTCAGTGAGACAGGAGGAATAAGTTAGATCTCTTGTGCAGCAGAGTGGCTATAGTTAGGAATAATGTATGTTTCAAAATAACTAAAAGTAAATATCAAATAAATCACCAGAAAAAGTCAAGTGAGGTGATGAATATGTCAGTTAGCTTTGTTTAATCACTCCATATTAAGTCCATATATTAAAACATCACATTATACTTATAAGAATCAAAATGGAGTGGCTTGTGTTAAAAGCCCTGACAGATAGAGGCAGGGAAGGTCATGAAGGAGGGCTTCTCACACATCAATGTCAATAGAAGGACTATCACAAAACTGTAAAAACCACAACCTTGCACAAAGGCCATCACAGCCTTCTACAGAAAAGTACTTTTGTAAGGACATCTGTCCAGCAACTGCCTGTCCAATTTTGGACTTGCACCATCCTTATTGATCCTTGTAGCCAAGAATAATTATCTCAAAATAACTATGTAATCTTCCTCATTTTTCCTTTGAAACCTTTGTCTTTCTTTACCCCCCGCCCCAAGTAGGCACATCATTTACTACGGCATGCGTATTTATTTTGCAATGCCTGTTTCTGAGTCATTTTCCTCAGAAAGTCTCCTTTCTTTTTAGGAAGTCTCCCTCTCTGTTTTTCAGTTGATGTACTCTATAAATATATTACCATTATGACCACCTCCTTAAGTTGACCTAATTTTCATAGACCAGATATGCACTGAATGCATTAAGGCCTAGCTCCTTGTGGTGACCACCTCCATATGTTGGCCAGTGTGTTACAATCCCTTGGGTGGTCAACTTACAGAGTACAGAGTTTCTACTATAGTTAATAGTTTTGTCCATGATTGTGCCCTCGGCACCAAGAAAAAAAATGTATTACTATTATGATTTGTCAAATAAAAATTGGGAAATTTAAAAATATGATTGTAAAAAAGGAATGTTGAGGTGAATAATCCTGTGTGCCCTTTATTGAAGGAGAGACAGATCCATAACCAACCAGGTCCAGTACTGAGATTAATGTAGAAATGGAAGCAGATGAGAAGTTCTGTGTGAGCGTGGAAGTCAGAGGGCTTACTACTGTCTGTGAGAGCTACTGGAGAGTCTTCACATTTGGAGGAGGCTTTGCTAGGCAGAGAAAAGTAAAGAAAGTCATGCCAACAAGGAAGCACAGTACATTGGTTGGCTTGGGGGTATAACATGTATGATGTTGAAGTAGGATGTTGAGAAATCAGTGACTGGTATGAGCCGTGTATAAGAGGGTGGGGCGGCAAAGATGGTTTATGACAAAGATATGTAGTAAATTTCTTCTTGTTACATTTAAAAAATAATTAATTATTTATTATTTTCACAACAAAAGTGGGAAAGAAAACAATGCAGTGTGATTTTCATGACCATCAAACTTAATTAATTAATTGATTAATTAATTTTTTGAGACAGGGTCTCACTCTGTTGCCCCAGGCCAGAGTGCTATGACATCAGCCTAGCTCACAGCAATCTCAAACTCCTGGGTTCAAAGGATTCTCCAGCCTCAGCCTCCCAAATAGCTGAGAGTACAGGCACTGCCACAATGCCCAGCTAATTTTTTCACTTTTAGTAGAGATGGAGTCTCTCTCTTGCTCAGGCTAGTCTTGAATTCCTGAGCTCAAGTGATCCTTCCGCCTTAGCCTCCCACAATGCTAGGATTATAAGAGTGATCCACCATGCCTGGCCATAACCATCCTTTTTACATAAAGATTTACCTTTCCAGCAGCGCCTGTAGCTCAGTTGGCAGGGTGCTGGCCACATGCATTGAGGGTGGCAGGGTCAAACCTGGCCCAGGCCAGCTAAAAATAACAGACAACTGCAACAACAACAACAAAAGTAGCCAGGCATTGTGGCGGGCACCTGTAGTCCCAGCTACTTGGGAATCTGAGGCACGAGAATCGCTTGGGTGATTTGAAGTTGCTGTGAGCTGTGTTGTCACAGCACTCTACCTAGGGTGAGAGCTTGAGACTCTGTTTCAAAAAAAAAAAAAAAAAAAAAAGCTCTTTGAAACAATGCTAAAGCAGTTGAAAGCTTGCTGGGTGGAAAAAAGACAGCAAGACAGCAGGTTCTGGAACTACCTGATTCTGAATGATAAAAGGAGATAGTGAAAAACAAATATAAAAATGTATTTCAAGTCCTAGGGAGAGAAAAAAAAAATAGCAGCAATTTCCCACTTGGACCCCTGTGTGTGTTAACAGGGTCCACACTGCCCTGAGAATCACAGGGCTGTTCATTATTTTGGAAAAGGAATTTGTTATTACCATATGGATGTGTGTTCCCAACTGTTTTGTGGGTTTTATTTTTCAATGCCCCTCTTTCATGTTCTCAAGTTTTTCTGGAACAAGGCCTCTCCATCGCGCAGGATTACACATGGCCAAATTCATTTTACATCGGATGACAAATTGCATTTGAATTCACAGGGTTGAAAGGTCAGGGCTGTTCTCTGTTAGCCAGCCAGGCTCCTTCACAGGGTCTCAGTCATGAGAACACGTGGGAATCCCGGACCTCTCCATGCCTGCTCAAATTCTTGTGAATACTGAATTCTGTGCTGACTCCATCAGAAGATGCCATAGCCAGGGACTGACAAAGTGAACTGCATGGGGCCTAGGATTGTGTCATTCCAGAATTTTGAAAAAGATGTATTTCCTGAGCCCTAAATAAGAGTTATTTTCTCCAGGGCACTACTAAGTGAGAATAAGCACCTTACCCAAAGATACGTATGGAATTGTCAGGAGGAATGCAAAAACACAGTTCTGTATTTCCAAAACACTAAGTCACAGAGGATTTAGAAGTTGCCAGTTGCACAATGGATGAAGGATTTTTCCAATTTAGATAGTTCACAGGCTCAACAGGCTTTACCTAGTAGAGAGGGTTTTCTTCTGCTAACTTTATATTTGATTGGAAGTGACTCCTGACCCCAAGTGCATGGATGTCCTGTGAGTATTCTGTTTATGTACTGAACAGAGTAGTTTCGTAGCAAAGTAGTGCTACACATATACTACACAGTGTACACAATAGCACAGTAGTGCTACACACATACACAAATGCACAGGAGGAGAAAAACCACTTCAATTCAGTTTCCAGTTCCAGCACCACTCACACTGGTACTGATTAGAATTTAATTTTGTACTATCTGCAATAAAATGAGTACTCACAGACCTTTAATAGTATGAAGGAAATTTTAAATAAAATACTCAGGAAAATAGTTTTTTCAAGTACTTTTAAGCTCTACCTAACATAAAAATAACTGATACACTCATTCGAGTCATTTTTACCTAATTATTTAAGAAGATCCTTTCAAATCCTTCACTAGGCTGTAGTAAGACCCAAGTCTTCAGGTAAATGTTTATTTACCTCTTCTTTTCTCCAGTTGGTGGCACCGAATACCTAAATTAAATAGGTTCTCAGGAACATTTGTTGATAATTATGTTGCCAATTATGATAATCAGTCATCATGTATACTTCAGTTATTAAATATATATTAAAGTAGTAAATCTACAGTGAAAATCCACAATTCAGACTTTTCCTTTCATTATTTAATAACAGTTATTGTTTTAATTTATCCCATATTTTAGTAGAATTCTAATGCTTTATATCTATTATCTTATTTAATTTTTCACCAGCCTTCTAAGGTAAGTGTGAATATGATAGTGATACCACAGAGAGGTTTCAGAGAAGTTAAGTAACTTGCCCCAGTTGACAAAGCACATGGGTGGCAGAACTGGGATTCAAATTCAAATTCAAATCCTCCTGATTCTAAAGCCGGCTCTTAACCACCATAATGTTCTGTATTAATGTTATGGTCAATTGGTCCCCCACCTATATGAATGGGTGGATTTTCCCTGTCCCTTTCTATATCCCACAGTGCAGTCATTCAGCAAACATTTGTCCTACCCTTGAAGGCAATTTCAAATGAATGAAGAGTCGCAGTTAAAAGCCAAACAAAAGGTAATATCCACCATAGGAAAGACTTGCTAGCAAATTCATGAGTCAGATTTTGATTTAACTGATTTAGTGAAGGATATTCTTGTGTGAAACAAAGCCCCAGATCTTGTCTGCTTTTGTTGCAATGTGAACTTAGCAGCTGTTATTCATACTTTTCAAGAAGGCAGAAGACTTTCATTAAAGTGATGATTAATGTTGAAAATAGAGTGCAAATAACATTTGTTTTTAAAAATGTACATGTAAGTTCTTTCTAAAAAGGTTTCAGATGATGATTCCTAATAAATTAATTTTAATTAATTTTACTTTGTTCTTTAGTCTTTAGATACAGTAAATTTTTAACATAAAAATATAATTCTTCATGTATTTATTGATAGCTTTATTTGCCATTCTCTGAGATGGCAGTTGGAGACACCTTTTTTTTAGGACTCACAGGGCAGCAAGGCAGGCATATGTATATGCAATGAGTCTAGAGTTGAAGTTTTAAAATGATAGTTGTGAAAATTATGAGCCATGGGTGGTGTCTGTGGCTCAGTGGGTAGGGCGCCGGCCCCATATACTGAGGGTGGTAGGTTTGAACCTGGTCCCAGCCAGCTAAAACAGCAGTGACAACTGCAACCAAAAAATAGCAGGGTGTTGCGGTGGATGCTTGTAGTAACTGCTACTTGGGAGGCTGAGGCAAGAGAATTGCTTAAGCCCAAGAGTTGGAGGTTGCTGCGAGCTGTGATGCCACAGCACTCTACCGAGGGGGACAGAGTAAGACTGTCTCTAAAAAAAAAAAAAGAAAGAAAAAGAAAATTATGAGCCACATAAGCAGCATCACACCAATATTTGGCACAAGCAAAAAAAGAGTAAAAATAAAATCCTAAAGACTTCAAGAGAGAAGCAGTTGACTTGAAATTTAATCTTCAGCTAACACATCTGGAATTGCCTAAACTGAAATTTTATTTTCTCCACAGCTTAAACAACTTACACTAATTTAACCTTTCTTGCAAAGAGACAGGTTAATTTTATCCAGGTAAAAATTTGTCAGACAAACTAGCCTTATTCAATAAATGGTGCTGGGAAAATTAGCCACATGTAGAAGACTGAAACAGGATTTGTACCCCTTATTACTGACAAAAATTACTTCTCCAATGGATAATAGACTTAAGCTCCAGGCTTGAAACTGTAAGATAGAAGAAAATGTTTGAAAAACTCTTATAGATATTGGTCTAGGCAAAGAGAAAAAGACCCCAAAGGCAATCACAACAACAATAAAAATTCACCAATGGGACCTGGTGAAGTTAAAAAGCTTCTTCATAGCCAAGGAAACAATCAGTAGAGCAAATAAACACCTACAGAATGAAAGAAAGTATTTGGATGCTATATCCAATAAAGGGATGATAACCAGAATCTATTAAAAAACTCAAGCAAATTAGCAAGAAAAAATCAGGCACACCTTATCCTCTTTTCTCTCAGTTTCTTACTCAGTAAAATGAAGGCAACAAAATAGTACTTAACTTAGAGAGTTTAAGTTAGGAGAGTATCCTGGGTAGGCCTGGCTTAATCAGTTGGAAAACCTTAAAAGAGAGTTTAGGCCTTCCATGGGAAGAGAGAGGCTGAGGGGAGGATTGATCTCCAACTGTTCCAGCTCATGTACCTGGGGTTTCAGCCTCCACTCGATCTTTCCTTCCTGATGGCCTCTCTATGGACTTGGACTTGCTTATACAGTGACTATAATCTGGATGTTTGTGCCTCACCAAAATTCATGTAGAAATCCTAACTCGTACGTGATAGTATCAGGAGGTGGGGCTTTGGGGAGGTGAGTAGATCATAAGGGTGGAACCCTCATGACTGGGATTAGTGCCCTTATAAAAGGGACCTGAGAAAGATAGCTTTTCCCTGCAGCCTTATGACAACCACAGCAAGAAAGTGCTGCCTATGCTGAGGTGAACCAGGAAACAAACCTTCCCCAGACATCAAATCTGCCAGCCAGTATTCTGATCTTAGACTTTCTAGTCTACAAAACCACAAGAAATAAGTTTCTGTTGTTTATAAGTTACCCAGACTATGGTATCTTGTGATAGCTCACAGATGGACTAAGATACCAACCCCACAATTGTGTAGGTCACTTTCTTTTTTTTCCTGCTTCTTTGATCAAACTCTGACTGATCCCGCTTACTTCGAACCTGTCCACAAGTTTGGCTATTACAAAAATACAGCTTAATGAATTTCTTTTTATTTGCTCTTATATTACTTCTTTCAAGCGTAAGAAGAATTAACTCCATTCTCCAGGATGCAGGGTTGTAGGGGGCAAAGTCCTTAGTCAATTGAACTTCTGGGAAAATTGTTCCATACTTGAGTCTCAAATTTTCTATCATGAACATGCATCAAATTACAACTGAGAGAAACAGAAGTTTTTAAAAACATTTTAACACATAAATGAGATCTATCTTTTTTATCTATCTATCTCTCTATTATTATCTCTCTCTGAAATGGTTTCCAGCATTACATGCATGCACAGGTGTGGCCCATAACCTTATCCAAAGATAACTACATATTTTCTACTTGGTTTCCTGATGTTCACCTGAGTTCAGTTCAATACCATTTATCAAGTATGTGTTATACATCATATACTGAGATGGGCCAAAATTTGACATAGATCCTCAAAAATATAAATATGTAAAATTGGGAGGAATTTTAACCAATGTCTTAATTGATTCTTTTGTTTTTTGTATCAGGAAATTGGTTTAGTGAATCACGTTCTCAAGGGCATGCAGCCTGTTAATAATAGAACTGAATCTAAAATCTGAATTGTCTGGGCACTGCCCATAGCTCAGTGGGCACTCATACACACAAGTGGGCACTCATACAGCCTCACACACCGAGGCTGGCAGGTTCGAACATGGCCCGGGTCTGCTAAACAACAATAACAACTGCAGCAAAAAAATAGCCGTGCATTGTGGTAGGTGCCTGTAGTATCAGCTACTTGGGAGGCTGAGGCAAGAGAATTGCTTAGGCCTTAAGCCCAAGAGTTTGAGTTTGCTGTGAGCTGTGAAGCCATAGCACTCTATCGAGGGTGACATAGTGAGACTCTGTCCTCCTCCCAAAACAAAAGAAAACAAACAAACAACAACAACAAAACACAAAGAAAGAAGTATAGCTAAAGTACAGCTTAAGTCCTATTCATATTTTATAATAGGCAGCAGCAAATCCGTAGCCATTATTATTGGAGAATTAGGATTAAATTTAACTGGAATGAATCAAAGACCAAGGGGAATGTAATGGATTCTAAATGTCATTGGGCAGTCTTCCTTGGTTTTAGCTATCTTTCAGTTTACGAGGAACCTAGGAGCTAAGTTTTCTATACCCCACCCTGGTGAGGACTTTGGTGGTCTGGGAACCAGCCTGTGAACTGGGTTCTCAGGGCCATGGCTTACATTTATTTCCCCTTTTGCAGCTCCCTAGCCTCCCATGCTTCTTGCAAACTCCTGACCTGGGATCAATCCCACCCTCAGCCATCTACCTTTAGGTGTAGAGAATTGGAGAGACTTGCACAGCTATGTCAAGTGAGGTGGAGATAAGTCCACATTTCTGGGCTCACTGGGGCCCTCGGTGCTGCCGTTCCATCTTCTTTTTCTCTTTGTTTAAATTCAGCTCTTCGTTCATTGCTCTTCTAGTCACTCCTTTCAACAGATGCCCCATCCTCCTCCTTCGCATAAATAAACAATTTGTCAAATCCCCTCTCCCACCCGCTCTAATCTTCTATGAGTCCTGCTTCCAACACTTCTACCAAGCTTTGGGCCTCATTTTCTCCTGTCTTCTTGGGGACCCCCTCCATGTGATCACTTCTTTCCTACTCTCTGATCTTCTTCTTTGCTGGCTCCTTCTCCTCACTATGAACGGGCTGAAGTCCCTCCCGTTCTGAACAAATCCACCCAAACCTTCTCAGTTCTCTGCCTTTTCCCAGCTACTACTATCCAATCTCTCATCTCCTTTGAGAGATTTTCTGAAAAATACTCCTCATTTACTGTATCGATTTCTTCAACTCCTGTGCACTCCTCAGCCTCCCTCAGTCCAGTTTCCATGTAGGGCCTCCACTCCCTTCCATGCATTTGTTCATTTCTTTGCTCATCCATCACTCATTTTTTTATTCATTCTACTAATATTTATTGAATGCCTGTTGGGTTCCAGGAACAGCTCTAGGTATTAGAAAGAGCAACGGATTCCACCACAACTTCTCTTGCAAAGTCACCAATTCCAAAGCTATTACTCTTTTAAAAATTGATTAAAAAACTAACATGAGGTACGCAAAGTAACATCATGGTATTGTTCAGGCTCTATCTTTGCCCTAGTTATTACCTAACCTGTTAATCTACAAAGACCCCAAATATGGTAGGTTGCAGCTACCTTTGCTAGGCCCGAACTTATATTTACTCTCCCTCTCTGCCTGCTCCCCATACAGCTCCTAGAAATAGCAACCTTGAAAACACACCTATGCAAACACGAAGATATCTTTAAGGTTTTCCCTGGAGCTCCCAAAGCCTTTGGCTGGTGAAGGGAGGTGAGGGTCAGAGGGCTGCAGGAAAGGATCAGAAAGGAGGAAAGGGAAGAGTAACCACGGGAGAGAAAGAGCCCAAGATCATGGGCCTTTCCACTGAAACTTAAGGCTATAAGCAAAAGATAATAATAACAACAACAGTAGTAGTAACAATAATAAATGAATAAATATAATTAATGTGTCAATGGTTAATTCATGGTGGAATTTGGAAAATACACAAAAGCATAAGCATAAAAAGATAATAAAAACCTCTGAGTCTGCTTCCCAAAGAACACTGTTAATATTGTGGTATATTTCCTTCCTGCCAGTAGTTTTTTCTTAGTATGTACATGTGTATATAAATGCCCTGTGAAAACTGACTTATATATTAATTTTTACTTAACACTCTATTGTGAGCTTTCTCCTCATCTCCCTAAATGTTTTTCAAAAACATGAAGTTGGAGAAACATGTAGAGAACAGATCCTAAGAGACCGTAGTAAGGAGTTCATATTTTTCTTAAGAGCAGTGGGAATTCCCTGGAGAGCTTCTTTAAATCAGGCCAATTAAAGAATAATTTATATAGAGTACAGTAGAAGTCATCCTTTTACTGAGGGGTACAGTCTGATGAGTTTGACAAATGTACATATGTAACGTCACCACAAGATATATAATATTTCAACCACCAGGAAAAGTCCCTTTGTGATCCTGTAGAATCCTCCTTTTCCCAGGCCAACTCTAGCAACCACTGTAATTCAATTTCTTAGTTTTGTGTTTTCATGCTAGTCATTGTGTGTTTGCTCCTGCTGCTTGCTGAGTGGTGTCCCATTGTATGGTGATGCACAGTTTGTTTATTCATTCACCAGCTGATGGGCATTTGGATTGTTTTCAGTTGTTGATCTGTAGTTGTCTTTTTTTCTTTCCTTTTCTTCTTTCTTTCCTTCCTTCCTTTCTTCCTTCCTTCCTTCCTTCCTTCCTTCCTTCCTTCCTTCCTTCCTTCCTTCCTTCTTTCTTTCTTTCTTTCTTTCTTTCTTTCTTTCTTTCTTTCTTTCTTTCTTTCTTTCTTTCTTTGAGACAGAGTCTCATGCTTTTACCCTGGGTAGAGTGCCATGGTGTCATAGATCACAACAGATCCTCTTGACTCAGTTTTTCTATTTTTAGTAGAGACAGGGTCTTGCCATTTCTCAGGGTGGTCTCGAACTCCTGAGCTCAGGCAATCCACCTACCTCAGCCTCCCAGAGTGCTAGGATTATAGGCATGAGTCATTGTGCCCAGTGTGTAGTGTTTTTTTTTTTTTTTTTTATGTCTTTGCCTAGATTGTTATCAGGGTAATGTTGACTTAACCAAAATACTCCTTCTACTTCCATTCTTTCAAGTGGTTGTGTGTAGTTGGTATGATTTCTTTCTTTAATGTTTGGTAGAGTTCACCAGCAAGGCATTGCAAAGCTTTCCTTTGTAAGCAGGTTTTACTTATGGATTCCAATTTTTTTTTTTTTTTTAATGGATATAGGACTATTTCCATTACCTGTTTCTTCTTGAACCAGCTTTGTTGTTTGTATCTTTCAAGAACTCTCTCTTTTTTACTTATCAGATGTTTTGGTCTAAAGTTCATTATACTCCATTTTAACATTTTAATGTCTGTAAGATCTATAGCGGCTCCATCTTTCATTCCTGATCTTGGTAGCTTGTGTTCTTTCTTTTCTTTTTTTTTTTTTTTTTTTCTTGATTAGACTGGCTCAAAGTTTATAGATTGCATTGATTTTCTCAAAAATCCAGCTGTTGGTTTCATTGATTATCTTTACTGGCTTTCAGTTTACTTGATTTATGCTCTTATCATTATTTCCTTCCTTCTGCTTGCTTGGGTTTGATTTGCTCTACTTCCCCTCATTTCCTAAGGTTGAAACTTAGATAATTGATTTGAGATCATTCTCATTTTCAAACATAAACATTCAATGTTATAAATCTCCATCTAAGAACTGCGTGAGTTACATCCCTCAAATTTTAATATATTTTCTTTTTTGTCTTTGTAAAAGTATTCTTTAACACCTCTGTGAGTTCTTCCTTTAACTACAGATTATTTAGAAGGGTGTTGCTTAACATAAAAATATTTAGAGATTTTTCTAGATAGTCTTCTGTTACTGAGTTTTAGTTTTAATGTGTGTTATGGTCAGAGAACAGATTTTTTTAATATGACCTTAATTTAAAAAAAAAAAATCATCAAGCTTGTTTGTTTTATGACCTAGAAATATGGCCTATCTTGGTGAAATTTCATAAACATGTCGAGTGAGTGTGTATTCAGCTGTTGGTGGTTAGAGTGTTCGCTAAATGTCAGTGAGGTCAGTTTGTTTAATAGCGTTGGTCCCTAAAATCGTCCTGATTTTCTGTCTACTTCTTCTATCAATTATTTGGAGAAGTCAGCAGGTTTCTGAAAAGGTGCTCAGCGTCACTCATCGTCAGGGAAATACAAACAAAGCCCACTGAGGTATCACCTCACAGCTGTCAGGTGTCTGTTCTCTAAAAGACAAGAGATAACACGTATTGGAGAGAATGTGGAGGAAAGAGAACCCTTGTACACTGCTTTGGGAATGTAAATTGGTGCAGACATCATGGAAAACAGGATGGATGTTCCTCAAAAATTTAAAAACAGAACTACCATATGGTCTGGCACTCTCACTACCATACACACAAAGGAAATGGAATCAGAGATATCCACGTTTCCAAGTTCATTGTGGCATTATCTACAGCAGCCAAGGTACAGAGGCAACCTACATATTCATGGACAGACACTTAAAGAAATTTTGTTATATACATTCGGTGGAATATCAGTCAGTCTTAAAAAGGGAGACTAGAGACTAGAGACTGCCATTTATGACAATCTGAATGGACCTGGAGGACATTAGACCAAATTAAATAAGCCAGACACGGAAGGAAAAACACTGCCTGATCTCGTATATATGTGGAATCTAAAAAAAAGTCAAATACATAGAGACTGAGTAGGATAGTAGGTACCAGGGCCAGGGAGGGGAGGAAATGGGGAGATGTAGGTCAAAGGGTACAAAGTTGCACTTACGTAGGATGAATAAGGCATGAGAACTAGAGTTAATAATATTATATTGTATGCTGGAAGTTTGCTAAGAGAGTGGCTTTTAGGTCCTCTTACCACACACACACACACACACACACACAAAAGAGTAAATGTATGAGATGATGAGAATGTTAATATGCAGGACCAGGGTGATTATTTCAATATGTGTATCAGAACATCATGTTGTATTCTTTACATATAAAGTACAATAACAATTATAAAAATGTTACTGAAAGAGGAGTGTTAAAATATCCAAATTATGATAAAATATTTGTTGATTTCTTTTTTGTTGTTGTTGTTCAATTTATGCTTCATGTATTTTGAAGCACCATGAAGAACATGTCAGGTAGAATTGTTGTGTTTTTTTGACGCAGGAACCACTTTGTCACTGTGTGACGTTTCTCTCTCCTTGTCCTGGCAGTATTCCTTTTCTTTCACCTACTTTGATCATAATGTAACCACATCAGTTTTATTTTGACTAGTAATTTCATGGTCTGTCTTTTCTCCATTCTTTAAATGCATTTGTGTTTCGATTTTTAAAGTGGATTTCCTACCTACAACATATATTTGGGTCTTGTTTTTCAGTCCAAGCTAAGAATCTTGGAACTGAGCTTCTGCTGTGCCTGTGCCGCTCACAGGGTCTCTCTGGGGCCTGGGGCCCTTCCCCAGCCTGTCTCAGGAGCCCCTGCCAGAGGCTTGCAGGAGAGTCCAAACTCCCCTCATGGCCAGTGATCCCACTGATCCCAAACTGACACACTAGCCCACATTAGATTTCAGGGATATGTTAAAATTTAGGTAATTTCCATCTCCCCACCGGTGTGGCAGCCACCTCTTTCTCCCTTGCTCTGCCAAAGGTGGAGAAGTAGCTGCATCTCATGTCTCCTCACAGGGCTCTGCACTCCTTGGAATTTAGTTTACTTGGTCACCTTCTAACCTCAGCTCTTTGATGAGTTCAAAGAAAAGTTATGATTTTGTAGACATGTTCCATTTTTCTCATTGTCGGGGAGCTACATTCTTGAAGGCTTTCTGCACGCTAAGTGGAAGCAGAGGCCTCCTGGAGGGTTTTCAGCAACAGAGTGGTGGTATCTGATGCTGCACGCTCCCTCTGGCTGCTCTGTGGGGAACTCTGAGTGTGAGGCCAGGAGGTGGGGAAGGGAGGACCTTGAGGAGGCCAGCAAGGTGGTTTGGTCACAAGAGGATGGTGGTCTGGACTAGGGAAGGGACAAAGGAGAAAGGATTTGGAACATATTTGAAAAGTAAACCAAGAGGACTTGATGACTGAATGAGGAGAATGAGGGGAAGGGAGGAATTTAGTAAACATTCCTGCTCCTAGTAGGAAAACAGACCTGAGGGGAGATGGAGTGTTCTAAGCTCAACTTGTGGAGTCGTAGATCAAGTGGAGTTATCAAGTCAGCAGGTGTGGGAGTCAGCAGTGCCTGAGCCTGGAGGGAACCGCCTGAGAAAAGGATGTAGACAGGAGAGGCTGCCTGTGACTGGGCGCTGGGGACACAGGATGGAGGAGGAAGGAGAACAAAGGAGAAAGAAGCAGCGGCCAAGGACACAGAGGAGAGACTTTCACGATACATAGAAAGAAGATTTCAATCTAGGTTTGGTAGGAATCACCAAAACCCTGATTTCATTCAGGGTAAATGTGAGATAATAAAAAATCCACCAACTCTTTTGATTATTAAGTGAATATGGCTTCTAATTATTTATGGAATCTTGGGCCCATGATCTATTAGTGATGCTAAGGAAAGATCCATAACTGCCGAAGTCCAGGAACAACCTCAGAAAAAGTTAAATGGGCCCTGGAATGAAATCCTGCTCTTAATCCCACAGGGTCAGAAGGAACTCTGCATTTGGAGCTCAGTAACAGGAGTTCTTGAAGGTGAATGCCAGGATGTCTTGCTGAAATTTCGGTAAGCTTTACAGATCTGTGCGACTGTAAGAATTTGTCAGAAAGCTGGTACTGCACTTCAAATATTTGTCCCTCCTTCTCCCTCTGAGGCCAAGGCTCCCCGGTCTGAGGGGCACTGGCCGCATTGTACGGATTCCTTCTTCTGCCCTGGCGTGTGTTATTGTGAAATCTACTGGTTCTTCAGAGGAGATACGCTCTGTTGAGTAGGAGAAATGCAGCTAAAGGAACATACTAATGAGTCTAATTAGATGACTTTATTGGTTGTGACCTTTCTATTTAACTCTGGGAATGTGTTGTTTTTGGTTTTAAATCTCACATTTCTTTCATCTGGCCTCTGAATCACATATAGACTTATACAATGTAACTGAATTTAGAAAGAAAAAATACTGGTGCAATGAAGAACAATACTGTGACCCTCTCAAACATTCTGATGGCCCGAATGATGAGGCCAGCTGTCAGGAGGAGGGTGAGTTAGACAGGGAGCACCAGACACCCTCAGTTCTACATCTGTTTCCTGGCCACCACCAAAGGCCACCCGTTTCAACATACACCTGACACTATGATCCAAGTATCTGTCAAGAGAGCCTTTATTTATTTATTCCTCTCTCTCTCTTAATATTCAGTCTCTTGTAGAGACCATCAAAAATGGCCGACTATATTACAGATCGTCATGATGGGGTATTGGGAAAAGCTTTGAATAAGCAATAATCATGCCTCAGATAAACCTCACTGGCTACGACGCTGCCACTGTGCAAAGCTGCCGAGAAAGTCTTTAGGAAAGGATTCTGCTGGACCGCAGGGCACTGCTCAGTTCCCAAATTGTCATTTCTTTCCTCCCCTAAGACACGGAAGTTTGAAGTCTGTCTTGAGCTTTAACCCTCTCCATGTCATTCACATTCAGGTAATTATTTTTAGTTCATTCAGGCATTTTTGTCATTTTGGGTCATCCTAAGCATCTCTACCAACCCCAGGTATGGGCTACCATGACAGCCCCATTGTCGGCAGGCTCCACATCTGCTGTGTCCTGAGATGGCCTTTCCCACCCTCCCTCCTCCTACCTCCCCTGCCTGGGGCAGGGAGCCACATTGGCCATGAGGCACCTGGGATGACGCTGGGAGGCGTTTTCTGTTCTTGCCCCTCTGCTGAGTCCAGTTGCATCAGCCCTTCCCTTTGCACATTGCCTTTCTGAGTGTTTTATTTTGTTTTGATTTATTTGGTGGTGTTTTTATTACTCTCAGAGAGGAGCACAAATAATTAGAAGCAAGCTGTGATCACTAGCAAAATTAATCACCTGGTTCTACTTCTAGGTATGTTTGGTGAAGACATTTAATATAATAGTCTTTGAATTTAAAAGAAAAAAGTGTTTTGATCTTTACAGAACTCAGATGTCCAAGATTGGTCCCTTCCTCATCTCTTAAGTGCTCCTTGAGTTTGATCCGAATGTCGGGGAAACCTGTTGCTTACTCTACAGCTGTGGAAATTCCTGGGAAGCAGGAGAAAGACTCTTTCTCAGAGTGGTACCTTGCTCCCCAATCCTGCCTCTCTTGGGCACACCCAGGTTGCAGGTTGTGTTGCCACCTGTTAGCTGCTATTTTTGTTTTGTGCTACGACAATGCAGACTTGGAACTTAGCCCCTTCTTTTGGTGCACACACACATTTGCACATGCACACGTACACACAAATATACACACAACCACTTACACAAGGCATGTGGCTGGGTTGCAAACTGAATGTGTTTGAGGAAATGGATTGGAAAAACATAGCACAGCAGAACAATTTCATATTTAGCCTTAGACATTGTAGTTGTATTAGAATTCTCTGGAGAAACAGAAGTAATATGATGAGTGCTTCGAGAGAGATTCATTTTGAGGAATTGGCTCACATGCTTATGGAGACCGTCAAGTCCAAAATCTGCAGTTCCGGTCTGAAGACTGTGAGGCTGGCGACTGAAGGAAGAGCTGATATTGCAGTCGTGTCTGAAGGAAGGCTGCCTGCTAGCGGGGTTCACACTTCCTTGAGGAAGGTCAGTATTTGTTCTGTTCAAGCCTCCAACTGATTGGATGAAGCCCATCCACACTATGGAGGGCAATCTGCTTTATTCAAAGTCCACTGAATAAAATGTTAATCTTATCCAAACACACCCTCAAAGAAACATTCAGAGTAATATTAGAACACATATCTGGGCACTGTGGCCCAGCCAAGGTAACATATAAAATTAACCTCCCACCCCTGGTTTTCAAAAGTCCTTTCCTGCTACTTTGAGTTGCTCAACAATCCCAGTCTCACATTCTTCTCTCGCCCCCAACACCTGGTTACTTCTAATGCTGTGAAGCCTGGTAACTGCTTTTATTTGGTTAAATCTCCAGGGTCTCATCTTCCATTCCAAGGAGCTCATCAAGGTATTTTCCTGAGCAAAGATAATTTCCTCCCTGAGAGTACAGAGGCTACCTGTTAAGACAACCATTTTCCCCACTCTTTTTCATCTATGAAAATGCTGTCAATGTAATGACAATCTAAAAATCTGTTAGGAAGCCCTGGCTTTTTTTTTTTTTTTTGTAGAGGCAGTCTCACTTTACCGCCGTTGGTAGAGTGCCATGACATCACAGGACTCACAGCAACCTCCAGCTCTTGGGCTTCCACGATTCTCTTGCCTCAGCCTCCCGAGCAGCTGGGACTACAGGTGCTCACCCAGCTATTTTTGGTTGCAGTTCAGCCAGGGCTGGGTTTGAACCCTCCACCCTTGGTATATGGGGCCGGTGCCCTACTCACTGAGCCATAGGCACCACCCAGCAAGCCCTGATTTAAAGAAAATGGATTAACAATCAGATGCATTGGATAAAATTATAAAAATTTACATTATAAGAGGACTAACTGCAAAGCATCCACCAAAAAAGAAAATTCCCTTGTGCGTTTAAATTAAATGGCCTATATAAAAAAATTTAAATTAATGGCCTATATCACAAAATCTCAAAACTGCAGATGCTGGCACAGATGTGGAGAGAAAGGAACAGTTTTACACTGCTTGTGGGACAGCAAACTAATACAACCTTTTTGGAAGGAAGTATGAAGAAACCTCAAAGAACTGAACCTAGATCTCCTGTTTGATCCTGCAATCCCATTACTGGGCATCTAGCCAGAAGGAAAAAAGCCTTTCATTATAAAGACACTTGTACTAGGCTGTTTATCATAGCCCAATTTACAATTGCTACAATGTGGAAACAGCCTAAATGTCCTTCAACCCAGGAATGGATTGGTAAGCTGTGGTATATGTATACCGTGGAATATTATTCAGCCATCAAAAATGGAGATTTTGCAGCATTTGTACTAACCTGGATGGAGGTGGAACACATTATTCTTAGTGAAGCATCACAGGAATGGAGAAGTATGAATCCTATGTATTCAACTTTGATATGAGGACAATTAATGACAATTAATGACATGGTGGGACATGGGGAAAGGGGAGACTAGACAGAGAATGAGGGAGGGAGTGTGAGCAAGGAAAAGAAAAGAAAATAGTGACTAATTCTCACATAACTTGGATTTAATTCTGACCAAAGTACATTACTTAAACATTAATTTTTAATTCAACTTGTTAATATGTTGTTTAGGACATTGCATCCTCATTTGTAAGTGAAATATTTTTGTAATTTTGCCTTTATGATAATATATTTTCTCCAATTTTAATATCAGGTGTATCCAGATTAAGTAGAATGATTTTGAAGTATTTCTTCTTTTTTTTTTTTTTTTTTTTTTTGTAGAGACAGAGTCTCACTTTATCGCCCTTGGTAGAGTG
>CAUYPK010161592.1:0-17771 GCA_963574355.1 Loris lydekkerianus
AGTTTGTAAGGCAGCCTGAACCGCCAACCCCCTCCAATTTTCTTCAGCAGGAATGTTGTGGTCTTACTCAATCCCTGCTGGTCTGGGGGAGGGCGCCCACCCTTGGGTAGTTCAAAATGTCTGTTTCCCAGGTGGGTTCCCTTCTTTTTGATTGTTCAACAGGTTTCCCGGTTCTCCGTGGTTTTGAGTGGCTCTCCTTTCAGATGCCTCTCTCAGTTCAGGAATAAATATTTGTTAATTGGGTTTTGTCAGCATTTTTAAGCTGCTGCCCTCCGTAAGGGAGGGGCCTGCTGGCTGGGATGGCCAGGCATGGAAGAATCTCTACAACAGAGTCTGTGGTTTGAAATTATCCCTCAGATATAGCAGTCTGCCACTTTGCTGAGCGTCTCCAGCTGTCTGTCCACAGCAATAATCCACACTCGGGGGAAGGTTCAGACTCCCTTTCCTCTCTTGTGATGGCTCGGGAGAGGTGGGCTACACGTCCGTCCTGTCTGCCATCATAACCCCGCCTCCCAGAGTGTCTTTATAATCTTTTACTGTCACTAGCAATCTATAGAAATCTAGTTTCTTGGCACCCTCACCAGTGTGTTTGGTATAGTCACTAATTTTTATTTTAGCTGTTCTAATTGTGTGTGGTAATTCTCATTGCAAATTTGCATTTTGTTAAAGTCTAGTGATGTCAAACATCTTTTCATAGGTTATTTGCCAAACATCTGTCCCTGTGATAAAATGTCTCTTAATGTCTTTTGTTTTCTAATTGGATTGTTTCTATTTTTGCTGTTGAGTTTTTTAATTTCAGATTAATATGAAGGTATAAATGATTAGGTTACATTATTTGCATTTCTTAGGTAAAGTTCACATTGTAGTTGTGCCCTTTACCCAGTGGGTCATGCTGTATACCCTTACATTGTGCTGTTGAGTTTTGAGAGATATTCATATATTCTATACATAACACTTTGTCAGATATGTGGTTTGCAAATAGTTTTTCCGAGCCTGTAATTTTTCATTCTCTTAACGTGGACTTTCATGTTGGAAAAATTATAAATTATAATCAAGTTCAGTTATTCTTAATTTTATGGATGGTGTTTTTGATGCCACTTTTGAACTTTATTTAAATGTAGAATTACATTGTAATTCTTTCACCATTAGGCATGGTGTTAGCTGTAAGGTTTTCATAGGTGTTCTTTATTAAGTTAAGGTGGTGATTTTTTCTGAGCTTAGTTTTCTGAAACTTTTAATAATGAATGCATGTTGAATTTTGTGAAATGCTTTTTCTGCATTGATGCACTACTGTGTTTTCTTCTATGGCTTGTTAATATGGTGGATTACAATGATCGTGGAATATTGAGCTAGCCTTTCATGTCTGGAATAAATTCCTCTTGTTCATGGTATAATATTAATATTATCTGTTTCCTTCTTCATGTTTTGGTTTTATTTTGCTCTGTTTGGGGGAGTATTCTTATGTGAGAGCATTATTAATTTCAAACCTTTTTTTCAAATATAAGCATTAAGTGCCATTTATTTTCTCTTAGTAATGTGTTATTGGATCTTACCATATTTCATGGGTTCTATTTTCATTGTAATCCAGTTCAATGTATTTTTAAATTTTCCTTCAGATCTTTTCTTTAATCGATTATTTAGAAATGTGTATTTGAATTTCCAAGTGTTTAGAGGCTTTTGCTCTTCTAATTTTTATATAATTTCTCTACACATTAGAGTAGAATATAGTTAGGTTTGTTTAGTTACTTTGTGTGGGTTCTTCAAATATAATTGGAAAACACTTCCCAAATATTACTTTTATGTAGTGGTTCTTAATATTTTACACCAATAGAGAAGGCCCTAAAAATATGACTGCCAGTCTGCTGGAGATGTGTTTAAAAGGAGAAGCTCTCAGAGATATAAATAGTGACAAGTGTATGAGTCTCCAGTCTGTATTGCTTTCTGGGCCAGCACACAGAGATCTGGAAGTGATCTGGGACCCAGGGGAGGGGCTCAATTCGAGGCCTATGTTTCCATATACTGCATGATCAGAGAAGCCCAGGCCCTATATAGATGGGGACTAGGACCCAGGTCATGGCCCAGCCCTTCTCCATCAGATGAGCACTTGAAGTGAGGAGACAATGAGCCTCTCCCCTGCTGTCAAGGTTGAGGTCCACAGTTTTGGCTCTAGGGTTTGAGTCAGCCAAGAGCATTCACCCAATTTTGATGGCCTTAAGCCTGGAAATGGGCAGTGTTCATGAACCCTTGAAGGAGGGTGGCCTGCAGGGCAGTAGTCTTGGACAAATTAAACCTGCCTCTTTGCTACTTTGACAATCAAAATTTTTGGTTGGGCACTGTGGCTGACATTTAGAATCCTAGCACTTTGGGATGCCAAGGTAGGAAGATTGCTTAAGACCAGTCTGGGAAATAGTGAAACCTTGTCAGTACCCCAAAGTAAAAAAATTATCTGGGCATGGTATTGTGGGTTTGTAGTTCCAACTGGTCTGGCGGCTGAGGTGGGAGGATCCCTTGAGCTTAGGGGTTCAATGTCACAGTGAGCTATGATGGCCTTACTCTACTCCCTCTCCAAAAAGCATAGAGTTTTTCATGCGGGGGTCTATCATATTACAAACACTACTTACATCATTTCATAAAAGAATGATATCCTAACCCAAGTTAACTAGGAAACATATACTGCAGAATAAGCCATAGTTTGACCTAAGAAAAAATACCATTAGCAACTTGCATGGGTATATATTTTTTCCCCAAATTTCTTCACTGAGCATTGAAAAGTTGTGCTAATTGACTTCTTGGATAATTGATGTGCTATCAACAGCATTTCTGAAAACAGTTACCTAACAAGCCAACAGTGGCAGTATAGGGAGTACTAGCTTCATATGAGTATTGAATACATTGGGTAGTTATTTGTCCATTCTTGTGATTCTAAGAAGAATGTGTTTCTCCTCAATCCAGGTTAATACAAAAGATGTAAAGTCACCATCTTTTTATGGCAGAATAGTATTTCATGGTATAGATATACCACAGTTTATTAATCCATTCCTGAGTTAAGGGGCATTTAGGTTGTTTGTACCTAATGATGATTGTAAATTGAGCTGTGATAAACAATCTAGTGCAAATATCTGTATGATGAAATGATTTTTTTTTTCCTTCTGGGTAGATGTCTAATAGTGGGATTGTGGGGTCAAATGGGAAGTCTAATTTGAAGTTGTTCTTTTTTTTTTGTGAGACAGTGTCTCACTATGTCACCCTCGGTAGAGTGCTGTAGTGTCACAGCTTACAGCAAACTCAAACTCTTGTGCTTAAGCTATTCTCTCGCTTCAGCCTCCTGGGTAGCTGGGACTACAGGCACCTGCCAGAATGGCTATTTTCTTCTCTTGCATTTGTCATTGTTTTGCAGACCTAGGTGGGGTTCAAACCTACCAGCCTCACTGCATGTGGCCGACGCCGTAACCACTGTGCTACGAGCGCCAAACCTAATTTGAGTTTTTTGAAGATTTTCCATACTTCTTTCCGAAGAGGTTGTATGAGTTTGCAGCCCCACCAACAGTGTAAATGTGTTCCCTTCTCTCCATATCTGCACCAGCATCTCCAACTTTGGGACTTTGTCATAAGGGACAAACTGGATTTAAGTGGATTTAAGTGATATCTCAGAGTGGATTTGATTTACATTTCTCTGATGATTAGGGGCGATGATCATTTTTTCATATGTTTTTTAGTCATTCATTTGTCTTCCTCAGAGAAGGTTCTGTTCATGTCTCTTATCCAGAGACAGATGGGATTGTTAGCTTTTTTTGTCATTGATCAATTTGAGTTTTCTGTAGATCCTAGTTATCAATCCTTGTCAGATTTGTAATATGCAAATGTCTTTTCCTATTCTGAAGGTTGTCTATTTGCTTTGATTATTGTGTCATTAGTTGTGCATTTAGTTTAATGAAGTCCCATTTGTTTATTTTTGTTGTTGAAATTGCCATTGAAGTCTTCTTCATAAAGTCATTAACCAGGCCAACATCCTCAAGAGTTTTTCCCACACTTTCTTCTAGGATGTTTATCATTTCATACCTTAGATCTAAATCTTTTATGCATCTTGAATCAATTGTTGTAAGTGGAGAAAGTGAGGGTCCTATTTCAGTGTATTATATATAGTTATCTAGTTCTCCCAGAATCATTTATTGAATAGGGATTCTTTCCCCCAGTGCTTTTGTTTGGTTTATCAAAGATCACATGGTATAAGAGAATGGTTTCATTTCTTGATTTTCTATTCTGTTCTAAATATCTATGTCTCTGTTTTTGTGCCAGTACCATGCTGTGTTGATCACTATGGACTTGTAATATAACCTAAAGTCTGGTAGAGTGATGCCTCCAGTTTTGCTTTTATTACTAAAAAATGCCTTGACTATATGGGTTTTTTTTCTTGTTCCATACAAAACAAAGAAGTAGGGCTCAGGTGTGGTGGCTCACACCTGTAATCCCAGCACTCTGCGAGGCCAAGGCAGGCTGATTGCTTGAGCTCAGGAGTTTGAGACCAGCCTAAGCAAGAGGGAAACCCTATCTCTAAAAATAGCTAGGCATTGTGGCAGGTGCCGATAGTTCAAGGTACTCATGAGGCTGAGGCAAGAGGATCACTTGAACTCAAGAGTTTGAGGTTGCTGTGAGCTATAACACCATGCCACTCAACTCCAGGGTGGCTGAGTGAGACTCTGTCTCAATAAAAAAAAAAAAAACAACAACAACTATTTTTTCCCTTTTTTCAAAATGTGATATTAGTATTTTAATGCGGATTGCATTGAATCTGTAGATTGCTTTGGGACGTATAGGTGCTTTAATAATGTTTATTCTTCCCAGCCAGGAACATAGTATGTGTTTTTCCATTTGTGCTGTTTTTTTCTTAGCGTTTCATAATTCTCTTTGTGGAGGTTCTTCACCTCAATAGAGGTATCTTTTTTTTTTTTTTTTTTTTTTTTGAAGCTATTGTGAAGGGAATTGTGTCTTTCAAGCTTTTTATCTTGGCTGTTATTGGCACACAAAAAGGTTACTGATTTGTGGACATTGATTTTATACTCTGAGATGTCACTCTATTTCTTGATCACTTCCAGGAGTGTTGTGGTTGAATTTCTGGTGTTTTCTAAGTATAACATCATATCATCAGTAAAGAGTGAGAGTTTTACATAGTCTACCCCCATTTGGATGCCCTTTATATCCTTCTCTTGTCAGATTGCGTTGGCTAGAACTTCCATCACTATGTTGAATAGTAGTGGCAATAGAGAACATCCTTGTCTGGTTCCAATTCTAAGTGGAAAAGCTTTCCATTTTACTCCATTCAGTATGATATTTGCAGTGGAGTTGGCATAGATGGCTTCAATCAGTTTAAGAAATGTGTCATCTATGCCTATATTGTTATGTGTTCTTGTTAGAAAAGGATGCTGAATTTCGTTGAATGTTTTTATCCATCTATTGAGAGGATCATATGGTCTTATTTTTGCTTCTATTGATATGGTGAATTATATTTATGGATTTGCATATGTTTATCCAGGCTTGCATTCCTGGGATGAAGCCTACTTGATTGTGATGTATATATTTTTTTAATGCATAACTGTAATCCATTGGCTGAGATTTTATTGAGCATTTTTTGCATTGATATTCATTAATGAAATTTGCCTGTAATTCTCCTTTTTAGTTGTGTCTTTTCTTGATTTTGGTATTAGGGTGATGTTTGCTTCATAGAACATGCTGTGGAAGCTTCCTTCCTTCTATATGCTTTGGGATAGTTTCTGCAGCATAGGTGCAAGCTCTTCTTTGAAGATTTGATAGAATTCTGGTGTGAAGCCATGTGGTCAAGGGCTTTTATTGTTGGAAGATTTTTTATTGCTTCTTCAATCTCAATGCTTGATATTGGTCTGTACAAGAGATCTGTTTCCTCTTGGTTAAGTCTAGGGAGAAGTTGTGATTCCAGGTATCAGTCTGTTTTCTCCACATTGTCCAGTCTGGGCATAGAGTTTCTTATAGTAGTTGGAGACAATTTCATGTATCTCTGTAATATCTGTTGTTATTTTCACATTTTCATTTTTGATTGAGGCCATTAGAGATTTTACTTTTCTGTTTCTAGTTAATCTGGCCAAAGGTTTATTGATGTTATTTATTTTTTCAAAGAACCAACTTTTTGTTTCATTAATTTTCTAAATGATTCTTTTTCTTTTATATTTCATTCATTGCAGACTTAAATTTGGTTATTTTTTTCTTCTGCTAGGTTGCAATTAATTGTTCATTTCCATTTTGTTATGATTTATTAGATTATCAATGCCTCTCAGAGATAGGCATCTAATGTATTGAATTTCCTTTTAAGACTGCTTTTGCAGTATCCCACAGATTTAGGTAACTTGTAGCTTCATTGTTTTTATGTTTGAGGAATTTAACAATTTCTTCCTTTATCTCTTCCTTGACTGACCTATCATTCAGCTTAAGGTTGTTTAATATCCATGCCATTGTGTGGTCATGAAAATTTTTGTTTGAATTGAGTTCCACCATTATTGTCTGGTGTTCTGAGAAGATACAAGATATAATTTCAATTCTCATAATTTTATTGAGGTTTGATTTGTATCATAGGATATGATCTATTTTGGAATATGTTCCATGGGGTATCAAGAAGAATATATTCTTTAGCTTTGGGGTTGTGTGTTCTATATATGTCTATTAATTCCATTTGTTCTAGAGTCACATTTAAGTCCCTTGTGTCTTTGTTTAGTTTCTGTTTAGAGGATCTGTTCAGTTCTTTCAGATGGGTGTTGAAGTCCCCAGCTATTACGGTGTTATTGGCCATCATGTTGCTCAGACCAATCAAGGTCTATTTCAAAAATAGAGGAACATTTAGCCATATATATTTAGAATTGAAATGTCCTCTTGTTTGTTTTGTTCCCTTGACCAGAATGAAGTGATCATCTTTGTCTGTCTTCACTTTAATTGCTTTAAATTCACTTGTATCTGAAAATAAGATTGCTACCCCTCCTTTCTTCTTATGTCCATTTGCTAGAAATACTGTTTTCCATCCATTTATCCAGAGTCTAGATCTGTCTTTCAAAGTTAGGTGTGTTTCCTGGACATAAAATATGGATGACTTGTTCTTTTTTATCTAATTGGCCAGACTGTGCCTCTTCAGTGGGGAATTCAAGCCTTTAACATATACTGAGAGAATTTATAAGTGTGGTGTTCTATTCATCTCATCTTTGAAGAGTCTGTTGCTTAATTTTATCCTTTGTACAAATTGTCCTTTAGTTTCTGGCTGTTACTTTGCTGGTAGGCCATTGAGAGGGGTCAGTACTGAGAATAGGTCTAAGTATTTCCTGTAGAGCTGGTCTTATTGTAGTGAATTTCCTCAATGTTTGCATATCAGCAAAAAATTTGATTTCTACATCAATTTTGAAGCTTAATTTAGTAGGATACAGAATTCTGGGCTGAAGATTTTTTTTTAAGAAGGTAACAGGTAAATTACCGTACTCTTGTGTCTTTGCAAGTTTGATCTAAGAAGTCTTTTTGTCACCTGATGGATCTGTCCCTATAGGTCAGTTGGTGCATACTTCTGGTTGATTGAAGAACTTTCCTTTTGTCTTTATTTGGACAGGTTTGTTACAATGTGTCTTGGAGCTTCTCTACTTGTGTGGAGACCACCAAGGTTCAATATCTCTCTAAAAGAAGTGTGTCCTAGTCTTTAGTTAAACTTGGGAAATTTTTATTTATGATATCCTCTGGTAGGGCTTCCATTCCTTTGGGACATTCTTCTTCCACTTTAGGGATCTCTATAATTTGTATGTGTTAAAACTTTGTGTAGTCCTATACACAAAATGGATATTCTGACTTCTCTCTCTTCTTTTTTGCCTCTTTAACTACCTAAGTTAGCTCAATTTATCCTCTAGCTCTGTGATTATTTCTTCTCCATAGTCTAATCTGTTTATACTTTCTATTGCATTTACATTGCCTGATTAATGCCTTCAATTCCTTAAGTTCTACCGTATGCTTTCTCTATTCTTCATATCTTTCATTAATTTTTTGGTTCTGTTTTTCCATATTCTTGTTAATTCCCTTCATGGCCTTTGCCATCCATATTTTAAATTCCCTGTGATTTCCATTAATTCTTTATACATGGCATCCTCTTTAGTAGCTGCCTATCATCCCTTGGGTGTGGTTGCTCTGTTTTTGTTTTTCACGTTGTTAAAATTTTTCTGTTGGTTTCCCCTCATGTGTGTTTTCTTCTTGTTCACTTCCTTCCCCTGCTTTTATCTTCTCACTACTTCCTTCACTTCATATTTGCTTATCTCAGAGCTTAGGTGTTGAAGTGGCCTTTTGTTGTAAGGCCAAAAGGAAGAGAAGGGTATAGAGCAATAAGGGAGAAAGAAAATGAAAGACAACAACAACAACACAAAAAAATAATAATAAAATAAAGAAAGAAAGAACAGGATAAAAAAAGAGAAAGAAAGGGACAGGAGAAATGGTGCTGTTTGTCAGGGTGCTGTGTTTACACCCACAACTGTAGGACTTTGGGGAGCCAGGTTGGGTGATTTCCTCAAAGTTATGAGCTACTTACCTTTCTGGACAAAAGCAAGACTCTGCCTCTTAATATGGAAAGAGCAGACAAACAAATAAAAATTTAAAAATTCAACAGTATGTCACAGTGGGGACCTGCCAATACTGACTTTCTAAAGGCCATAGCTAAAAGAGCATTCTAGACTGTTAACTCTTTACCTTGTTAAGGAAGATGATGTCATAGCCCCCCCAGCCCGTCCATTACTGTGATTTCTCAAGCACTCAGAGAAAAGAAAACAAATATAAAAACAGAGAAAGAAAATTAAAAATGTAATTACATAAGATGAAGAAAAAAAAGTATATCTTAGCTGTTGCATGAGAAATCTTTGTGAGAAAGATGAGAAAAGTAGAAAAGTCTTACAAAACAAGAAGAAAAAGGAGAAAAATAAAACAGAAGAGACAATGAAAGGGGCTGAAAAACCATAACAAAAATGGAGGCACCCATGCTATTGAGAAAGTAAAAATGAAAAAATATAAAAATACTACCAAACAAAAAAGCCTGAAAGAAACATTTTATCATAAAGGCAACTGTACCCAAATGTTTATGGCAGCACAATTCATAATCACAAAAGATATGGAATCAACCTAAGTGTCCATAAATTCATGAGTGGATTAATAAAATATATATATACACACACATACATACATACATATACAATTGTGTACACATTCATACACACCATGGAATACTACTCACCCATAAAAATATGAAATAATGTCTTTTGCGACATTTTTTATGCAATTTGAAGACCATTATCCTAAGTGAAGCATCTTGGGAATGGAAAAACAAACACCACATGTACTCTTTAATAATTTGGAACTAATAGATGGACACACATAGGCACATACAGAAGCAAAGGTCATTGGAAATCAAAAGTGGGAGAAGGGTAGAAACCTACATGTCAGGTAAATGAACACTATTCAGATGATGGCTAAACTAATAACTCTGACATAAGCTTTATAAAATAATATCCACATAACAAAAGTATTTGTACCATCTTAGTATTTTGAAATTTAAAAATACTTATTGCTAATAAAATAATGATACAAGAAATCAAAGAAGATACAAATAAAACGGAAAGACATCATGTGTATGGATTTGAAGTTTAAATATTGTTAAAATATCCATATTACCTAAAACAGTCACAGATTCAATACAATTCCTATCAAAATCCCAATGATTTTTTTTTTTTTTTTTTTTTTGCCAAAATGGAAAAACTCCAGTTCACATAGACTCCCAAGGGATTCTGTATAGCCTCTTAAAAAAGAAAAAATCTTGAAAAAGAAAAAATTAGAAGTCTCACATTTCCTGCTTTCAAAACATTTCAGAAAGCAATAGTTATCAAGATGATATAATAATGGCATAAGGACAAACATAGACCAATGGAACAGACTAGAGAGCCCAGTAATAATCCCTTGTGTATATGGTCAAATAATATTTGACAGAGCTATAGGAACTACACAATGGGAAAAGAATAATCTCTTTTAAAAATGCTTTTTGGAAATTCAAATGTCTACATACAAAAGAATAAAGGTAGACCCTTACCTTAGACCACATACAAATCCTAACTCAAAATGGATTAAAGACCTAAAACTATAAACTTCTAAGCACAAGACATAGGGATAAAGCTTCAGGACATTGGACTTGCTAATTATTTCTAGGATGTGACACAAAAATCATAGGCAATGAAAGCAAAAATATACAAAAGGGAATTCATGAAGTTTTAAATGTCTGCACACAAAAATAAAATCAAACAAGTGAAAAGAAAACCTGTCCCAGAACGGGAGAAAATATTTGCAAATCATATTTTTCATAAAGGCTTAACATCCAGAATATATAAGGAACTTATAGACCTCAACAGAATAACCTGATTTGAAAACGGGCAAAGCATACTTCATAAGAATACACTATATCCATGTAATAAAACTTCACTTGTACCCCAGAATCTATTTTTTTTAAAGTGGAAAACAAGGGTGATGGACTTAAATAGGCCATTCCCCAAATCAGATAAACAAATGGCCAACAAAAAGGAATAGGCATTCAATGTTACTAACACAAGAGAAGTACAAATCAAAACCACAGTGAAATTTTACCTTACATCCATTAGGATGGCCACTATCAAAGAACAGTAAATAATAAGTGTTAGGGAAGATGCAGAGAAATTGGATATGTGGTAGGATTGTGAAATGGCATAGCCCTTATGGAAAACAGTATGGAGGCAGTTCAAATAAAGAAAAATAGAATACCATATTATCCAACAATCTCACTTCTGAGTATATATCCTAAAGAATTCAAAGCAGGATCTCTAAAAAGACATTTATAAACCTCTGTTCACTGCAGCATTATTCACAATATTCATTGATAGATGAAAAATAGCAAAAGTTTTGTATATACATACAATGGGATATTAAACAGCCCTTCAAAAGAAGGAAACCTTATCACATACTACAACATGATAAACCTTGAGAACATTATCCTAAGTGAATTGAGCCAACCTCAAAAGGACAAGTATGTTCCCTCATATGAAGTATTTAAAGTAGTCAAAATCACAGAAAGTAAAAAGGTGATTGCCAAGTCTGAGAAGAGAAAAATTAGTGTTTAAAGGCTGAATGTGGTGGCTCAAGCCTGTAATCTTAGCACTCTGGGAGGCTGAGGTGGTATTGCTTGAACTCAGGAGTTCAAGACCAGCCTGAGCAAGTGTAAGACCCTGTCTCTACTAAAAATAGAAAAAATTCTGTGGCACACGCCTGTAGTCCCAGCCACTCCAGAGGTTGAGGTGAGAAGATTGCTTGGGCCCAGGAGTTTGAGGTTGCTGTAAGCTATGACACCCCAGCACTCTAGTCCAGGACAAGGGAGTGAGACTCTGTCTTAAAAAATATTAATAATAAATTTTAAAAAGGAAAAATTAATGTTTAATGTTTATAGAATTTCAGTTTTGAAAAATGAAAAATTTGCAAAAATCTGTTGCACCATGTGATCATACTTAATGTAGTGTACACTTAAGAATGGTTAAGAGGGCTTTTACAAAAGGAAGAAGCTTAAGAATAAATCTTCATGAATTATAACTTGTTTATTGCTTCTTAGATATGACACCAAAAGCACAAGGAACAAAAGAAAGAATAGATAAGTTGGATGATTCAAGGTAAAAACTTTCATGCTTCAAAGAGCACAATCAAGAAAGTAAAGAATAATCCATGGAATGGGAGAATAGTGTTGCAAATTATATATTGGAAAGGGATTGTTACCTAGACTATATAAGGAATTCTTATAAATCAATAATAAAAGACAAATCAATTAAAATGGGCAAAGGTTGAATAGACACTGCTCCAGGAAGATATAAAAATTAACAATAAATATATGAAAAGAAGCTCCGCATCAGGGAAATGCAGACCAAAACTACAATGAGATGCAACTTCAGACCCACTAGGATAACTATTTTCAAAAAGACAGACAACAACAAATATTGGACTCAAAGGCAGATAACAATTGGAACCTTCATACATCTGCATTGAGAACAGCACCTTCTGGAAAAGTTAAACACAGAGTTCCCTTATGACCCAGTAAGTTTCCTTTCGGACATATAGCCATGAGAAATGGAAACATACACCATCTCAAAAATAACCCTGTACACTAATGTTATTATCAACATTATTCTTAATAGCCAAGAAGTGAAAACAGCCCCAATGTTTAGCAACTCATGAATGAAGAAGGAAATTTTAGTATATCCACTCAGGGGAACATTATTTAACAGTAAGAAGGTTTGATGTAATGATACATCCTCTAACATGACTGAACCTTGGAAATAGTATTCTAAGTTAAAGAAGACAGCTGTAAAAGGCACTAATTATAGGATTTCATTCCTATGAAAGCCCAAAGTATGGAAAACTATGTAGACAGAATGTAAGTTAGTAGCTGCATAGGTGAAGGAAAAGTGGGTGGTAGCTAAAGGATAGGGGTTTCTTTCTGAAGTGATGAAAATGTTCTATAATTTCCTATGGTGACAGCTGCAAATTCTACAAACATCCTTATTATGATGATATTTGCAAATTCTACAGAAAAACCAGAGGATGGTACAATTTTTGTCACTTTTATTTTTTAATTACTTGCCACTTCTCCACCAGTGAAGAAACGTACAATTTGAATGTATGAATGTATGCAATGTGAATGTCTTAATAAAGCTTTTATTTTAAAAAGTGGCTGAAGCAACAATATTAAAATGTTAATATTACCCACATTTAGGTGGTGACTGTATTGCTTTCTATTATATTTTTCCTAGATAGTTGAAATGATCTTAATAAAACTATTCTTTCCCTCCCTCCCTTCTTCCTTCCTTTTTTAAAAGAAAACATCTGTTTTCTTTTCAGCTGAGGCAACAGGATTATTTGAGTTCAGAGTTTGAGACCAAGTTGAACAACATAGTAATACTACCCCACATATCCACAAAAGTTAAAAATGAAAAGCATTAACTGAACATGGTGGTGTGCACTTGTAGTCCCAGCTACTCAGGAGGCTGTCTTATATAGTTTTTATTGTGTTGAGCTACGTTCTTTGTATATCTAATTTAGGTTTTAGGATTTGCTTGGGGTTTTTAATCATGAAGGTGTGTTGAATTTTATTGAGTGCTTTTTCTGCCTCTGTTGAGATGATCATATGGGTTTTGTCCTCTAGTCTGTTAATGTGCTATATCTTACTTATTGATTTGCATATTTTGAAGCATCCTTGCATCCCACATGATCATGGTGAATGATCTTTCTGATGTGCTTGTGAATTCAATTTGTTGGTAGTTTGTTGAAGAATTTTGCATCTATGTTCATCAGGGATATTGGCTTATAGGTTTCTTTTTTGTTGTTGTTGTGTCTTTGACTGGTTTTAGTATCAGAGTAATGCTGGGTAGAATGAGTTTGGAAGAATTTCCTCCACTTCATATTTTGCATAAGTTTGAAGAGAATTAGCATTAGTTGTTTTTGAAATGTTTGGTAGTATTCAGCAGTGAGTATTCATTAGGTCCTGGGGTTGGATTAGAGGGCGACTTTATGGCTCATTGATTATTGTTGTGTCCAGGTGTTCTACGTCTTCAGGATTCAATCTTGCTAATTTGCATGTGTCTTGGAGTTTATCCATTTCTTCTAAGATTTCCAAGTTATTAGCATATGGTTGTTTATAATAGCCTCTAATGATCTCTTTGTATTTCTGTGGTACCGACTGTGATATCTCCTTTCATCTCTGATATTATTTATTTGTAATTCTATTTTTACCCTAGTTTACCTAAAGGCGTGTTGATTTTGTTTATCTTTTCAGAAAACCAGTGTTCCTTTTAGTGATCTTTTTGCATTCCTTTTTAGTCTCTATTTTGTTTATTTATTCTGATATTTATTATTTCTTTTTCCCAATTTCGGGTTTAGTTTGTTCTTATTCTTCTACTTCTTTTAGGTGTAACATTAGGTTGTTCATATGAGATCTTTCTACTCCTTGATGTGTGCATTTATTGTTGTAAACTTCCCTCTTAGAACTGCTTTTGCCATAGTCATAGGTTATGGTATGTTGCATTTTTGTTTTGATTTGTCCCAAGAAATTATTTAATTTCCTGTTTAATTTCTTCATTAACCTATTGATTGTTGAGGAGCATGTTGTTTGTTTTCTGTGTATCTGTACAGTGTCCAATGTTCCTCATGTTAATGACTTCTAGTTTTATTTCATGGTGGTAAAAAAAAAAATACTTGATATGATATTGATTTTTAAAATTTGATAAGATTTTCTTTGTGCCCTAACATAATTGGTCTTAGAGAAAGTTCTTTGTGCTCTTGAGAAGAATGTCTATTCTGTAGTATTGTATGTATGTACTATAAACGTCTGTAGATCCATGTGATACTCTGATGTGTCTTGATTGATTTTTTGTGTGGATAATCTTAGAATATTCACGTATAAGTGGTTGAAATTACATTATCCACATTGCTGTTTGTCTTCGATGTCTCTTATCTTTATCTCTATTTTTATTTCTCTACTGCTTTCTTTTCTGCTACTTAACTATTTCTTCATGCCATGTTAATTCCTTTGCTAATTTGATAACTATATTTCTAGTCACTTTCTTAATGGATGCTGGAATGATTACAATATGCATCTTAATTTACCAAAGTCTGGCTCAGCACTTATAGCTCAGTGGCTAGGGTGCCAGCCACATACACTGGAGCTGGCGGGTTTGAAATCAACCTGGGCCTCCCAAACAACAATGACAACTACAACCAAAAAATAGCTGGGTGTTGTGTTGGGCACCTGTAGTCCTAGCTACTTGGGAGGCTGAGACAACAGAATCTCTTAAGCCCAAGAGTTTGAGGTTGCTTTGAGCTGTGACACCAAGGCACTCTACTGAGGGTGACATAGTGAGACTCTGTCTCAAAAAAAAAAAAAAAAAAAATTTACCAAAGTCTACTCTAGTATAAACTTAGGTCAAATAGGGAAATTTCCCCAATATGGAATCACTTTAATAATCACATTAGTGTGATTATTTTTACATGTCTATGATAGAAACCCATCAATATGATGTAAAATGTTTTAATACTTCATGCTTTCTTACATCATTTGAATTCATTTGTTTGAAGAAGAAAAATATATTGATACGATCTTTTATACTTTGTTTAGTGATTCTTTGTTCTTTATTTCACTGTTTAATTTGATTTATCCTTGGTATTATTTTCTTTCATACTAAAAGACTTTCTTTAATATTTCTTGTGAGAAATATTATATAGCATTAGCCATAAATTCTTTCAATTTTTGTTTATCTGTGACCAATAAAAAATATAGTGACAAATCTCTACGTAAAAAGATTTTATTTAGGAATACTACATAAGAAGTTGGATTGCAGATTTTGTGAGAACGAAGCACTGGCTGGGCTGCTTTTGGATTCCTCACTGCTTTGGTTTCCCTGTTGGGCTTCCTAGCAGTGGCCTAGCAGAAAAATAAGAAAAGATGTCTGAATATATTCAGGTAATCGAAGATGAGAATGATGAGCCCATTGAAATACAATCAGAAGATGATGGGACAATGCTGCTATCCACAGTTACAGCTCAATTTCAGGGACATGTGGGCTGCACTACAAGAATCCAGTATCTCAGTGTATGAGAAATGTCTATTAGGTGGAAGGAATTCTGCGTGCCCCTGATGCTGGTTGGGAAAATCTGGTATATGTTGTCAACTATCCTAAACTTAACAAAAAAAAAAAAAAAAAAAAATGGATGAGGGGTGGAGACAAGATGGCTGACTGAACCCAGCTTTCCACAGTGGCTCCCATCCAGAAGGAGAGTTAAAGGACAGATATTTAGCAAGTAACCTGGTGGATTAGAGCTACACCAAGAGAGAAAGTTGAAGAACGCACATCAACCCCGCTGAGGTGAGCTGTGACCCCAAGGATACAAACAAAAGGTACAAAACCCATCACCAAGCAGACAGGAGTCCCCTCCCCCATGAGAATGGCTAGAAGTGCCCCCACAAACAAACGAGCAAAGTTCAAAGGCCCTCCCACTATGCGCCATGGGAGAGACCCTCTAAAAAGTGGACCTACCTCCCCTACTAGGGTGCCATGGTGCTCTCTTGCCAGGCATAAAACTATCTAAAACTGTATATATTCTCTAACTGCAATTCTGAGCTCCCAGCACTCCCCTTCACTCTTGCTCTGATGTCTGGAGGCCTGTCCCCCAGGAGTCCAGATTCTTGGGTGATTTCTCAAGGGGTGTGGACAGGGCCTGGATGGCAGCTGGTCAGTGTTGATTCTATGGCATGGGAGTGAGGAGAGGATGGTCAGCTGAGAGGGAACCATGCCGGAGCGGCGGTGCCCCAAGGCGTGAAGCAGCAACTGTTTTTGGCAACAATAGGGCTCACCCCCAGATATTCCAAAGTCACACCCCCTGTCTCTTTGGGCAACCAGAGTGGCAACCACCGTGGAACAGATCTGGGATGGAAACACAGGCCCCGTGAGTAAAGGGTTTGCCTTAGGAGGTACTGGCCTGGGTGGGGCATGGGGATTAGAAAACACACTTGCAGAGCTGGAAGATTTCATGGGCGGGGCTGACCCAGAAGACTTTACTGAGCCTAAGACTCACCCGGCCCCCAGGTGACCATCAGCTTAAACAAAGGAGGACAGGCAGAGGCTGGATCTGACAGGTAACAGTGGTGCGAATACAAACAGCTGAGTCCGTACAGCAGCACAGACAGGGCCTGAGGCACAGGTTCTGGGAACTCAAAACAGCTTTTCTTCTGCAGGGGACTATAGCAGGGACAGAAACAAATTCCCACAATGTTGTTCTGTTTTGTCAGTAACATCAATCAGGGGTGGGGCTGGAACTGAGTGAACACCCCCACACTCCATCTAGTGCCCAAGGTTGTCAGTCCTCATTACCCCCCTGCTGGATAGAGGCAGAGAGAAGTGGCCTGACTGAGCAGACATAGATTTCCTTGTGATCCAGGCAGGTGCAAAACCCAGGAGTATCTGCTCATTGGAGGCAAATGGGTAACAGCCTTGAGGGTTATCAGTGACTGGGTATGACCGCGGTGCAAGGTGAGGAAAGAGGCAATAACCTTCCCAGACTAATCTGTTTTCTGGGTGGGTCCCCCTGACTTTACGGAGCACTGGAGCAAGTAATATTTGAGTTGTCAGCAGACCCCTGCAATCTAGTTCCTAGAGAACATTTAAACTCTCCCACCTGAGACAGGTGCTGACTGAGACAATTCATTTGGACATTTTGAACTGAGCAAGTTGCCTGAGGACTATCCAAGTGGTGCCCTGGGTGTGTGGTTGTAGGAAGGTTTGATTTTCCTTTTCCAATTGTTATCTGTGGGGGGTGGGGTGACTTAATTGCTGGTATTTCTCCACAGCTGAGACTTCAAACCAGAGTAACTGTTTCACTAGGGTCAGACAGACACCAGGTGAAAACAAGACAGAGCAACTTAGCCCCACCACACCAAACAGGTCCCCAGTTTGTCAGGCTGTAGCACTGTATGGGTCCTCAACAAAGCTCCAGGGGAAAAATCAAACAGTGTAAAATAGTCATGGGGTGGAATCAGCGCTAAAACTCTGGTAACATGCATAACCAGAATAGACCAACCCCTTCCCCCCAAGGAAAGATATGGCAGATGTAACTGAAGATCCTATTCATAAACAGCTGGCTGAGGTGTCAGAAATTGAATTGAGAATTTAGATTGCAAACAA